>BMAW01047618.1:238291-349820 GCA_019974015.1 Nephila pilipes
TAAATAAGGCTCCAAAAATAAGATGTGAAAAAATGGAATTTAAATAGGCTTTGTAAAATTCGATGCCTTTTTATTAATTTTTTTAGAGAATGGCAAATCACTGGAACTTAGTATATTTGAGACCAATTCTCACCGCTCTCGATGATCACACGTACTTCATTTTAAAAGATCTATAGCTTTGTGTGGTTTTTTTTTAAACTAGTGAAGCAGAAAATCACAATTTCTTTTTAAATGTTCTATTAATAATCGTTCACGCGAATCATTGTAAACTATTCCAAAGACTTGTATATGTGGTTCAAACAAATTATAATGATGATAAAATAAAAATCGTAATTTCTAAGAAAGAAGAATGAATAATAATAATTAAAACTGACTTTAGCTTATTTCACTTTAATATGTGCTAACATTTTTTTTTCCTGTTAAATTCTTGAAAAATTAGAATGATTCAAATGAATATTAATTAGCCCTAAGTAAGCATACTTCCGTGTTCCAGGATGAACTGAAGCAATTACTAACAAAAAAAAAAAACAAAAAAAAATTTCTTTAAATTCCTAATGCATTTTTTTTACAACCAAAACATTACAAAGTACACAAGCGACACCAATGTTATCAACAGAAAGAATAAAAGCAGCCGATGCCGCCTTAAAGATCAGTTATTAAATTAATATCCGAATAGAATATGATTTTCTACTTAAACAACTTATCATTTTCTCTTATTCTGATATTTAAAGTGAAAGCAAATGATAAAATAGTAAATTAAATGTACTTTAGCAACGTAAATAATATATTCAGCAAACTAAATGTATTATAATCATAATGTATTATAATGTCAATCTCTTGAACCACAACATTATTTTACGTTTATGTATTTTGTACGCCATTTTCTTAAAACATGTTAAAAATATCAATAAAAGTACTCTTTTTTGTTTATTATTTTGTTTTAATGAGCGCAATTTGTTTTCTTATATATAATAGTGGTTTATTATCATAGACTGTGCGAAAAGAATTGAACGTGTAAGTAAATGTATAGAAATATTAATTTCTGTAAAAATATCAAGATTTATTGAAATTATTACTTATATTAATTTCTGAAAATCTTGATATTTTCTGGTTTTTAGTAGGTTTATATCTAATTTATTCATTTTTGATGTGTTATTGACTAACTAATAATAGTTGTTAGTAGGTGATACGTATTATACATGATTTTAGTATATGATGATATGTTAATATTCAGCTTTTTTTGAAAAAATATTTTTTTCCTCTTTTTTACTAGAATGATGCACAACGTACTCATATAAATAAATGGCAATGGTTTATCCTTACGATGTGATGAATCATTCTAAATTAAACTGCTCTTCGTTCTTTTTTATTGAAATGAAATGTTTCTGTAGTAAGAATAATCAATAATGATTTCCAACTGCTACCTGTCAGAGGTTTATAGACCTGAGTGTATTATTTTTAAATTGTATATATACATTTTGTCAATTTTCTAAAATTATTCAAAAATCAAAGTCATGATTTTTTTTCTTTTTTTTCTGAAATAAAATTTGATTAGATTTCTTACAGAATTGTAAACGTTAAAATCATTTCTATCAACTTATCTTCAGTAATTTAAAATCATATATCCGTATTATCTTTAAAAATCTTCCAAATATAGATAAAAGGACATTTATTTCCTACCAATATTTTACTTTTACGGAGGTAGAAAAAGCTCAGTTTTTATCATACAACCGCACCAACAATATGCATTCATTCTTTAAATACACATCTCTTGCACAAAAATTTAATAAATGGGCTTACATTAACGAATCATGTTAATAAGATACGATATTATTGTTTTTATTTAGAATTATGTTATTATTATTATACCTTAATAACTTTCTCTAGCTACAGGGAAAAAAGGCCTTGGAACCTCAGAACAATCCACCGATCTTGTTTGTTAGCTATGTTATTAATTAAAATAATTGACTCCGACCCAAAGAACTGATCTAATTTTCTTGAAAATCTGGAAATTGACAAGAATATGATATGATTTTCTCTCTTAATGCAGGAGATGTAGGATGAAAAGATTAGCAAATTTAGATGCATGGGGAGATGAAATGTATTGGAAAATTACTGACTAGGAAAAAATTGTATCGAAATGAGATGAGCAGTGTTTAGTTTGTAACTCTGAGGTATTTTTTCTTTCTCCTGCCATTACAATTAATAATCACCTACAAAAATTAAATGAACAAATAGTGATGGCAACAAAATTATTTTATTCATTATCTATAAATAATCAAAAAATAACTCCTAGTCTATTTTATTTGTGAATAGGCCCTGTACGCGTCAAAATCTAATGTTTACTATAACTTATCTGACTGAACCAGTCGAATTATCGAATTCCAATCGTTAGATGATTTAGAGATATAAGCCCGATACATTGATCATATACTAATATTTATTGGCTGTCATCTTATCAATGCATTTGTGACATATTTCCTTCGTTATTTATAACTCTACAGCCATCTTAAAGTCTAATGAAATAGTCAATAAGTTCAAAACTCCAGTTGAAGCTAAGTAAGACGAGAACACACTTTGTAATCTATCAAAAAATATGCAAGATCGCTTTATTTCGTATTCTTCTTAACTCTCTTAATCTTAGTTTATATTCAAATAATAAAAGCTTATCAAATTACTCATACCAATTCAAGCACTTCTCGATTATAACAAATTCGACTCCTACTATTCTGATCAGGAGTCACTTCCATCTGCTTTCGATGTAAACGATTATTTATGATGATTCGGTCTAATCCACGGCATCTGTTAGCTTGTCGCTGTCTTCTCCCCCTCCTTTCGGATTCTGTTTCGCTTGTACATCACTATCTCTAATTCAATTCACTACACTTCTTATATGTATCTAATTTACTTAATCACAAATCATTTTGGTTGTCAAGGAGTTGCTATTTTATGCAATTCAAATTTCCAAAAAGTCTCCGCGACTAGTGACAAATAATCGCTAATAACCCATCATCACGCATTCACTATTTTCCTTCCTTTATAGCTTCAGCTCCAATCTCTACCAATAACTGGCTTTAGATTAAATTCTTCGCTGTTTATGAATGTTCATCAAACCTATTCACTTCAATAATTAATCTACATATGTCATGCATTATTTATTGGGAGAGATTTTCAATTCAAAAAATATCAAATTTGAGACCCCAAAATGTTAGTTAAAGGGGGAAATGCGATAGATCTCCCGTTTAAATTTCTCTCATATTCAATAGCAGAGAATAAAATTTTATAAATGTGTATTATTATGTTTTGTTCTTCATCTATTGGGAAAGCAAATGTCATTCCTTCAAGCAAATAAATCGGATTTACTTATCTGTAACTGAATCTGTTATTCGGGAAATATTATTAATTTTATTTTATTTTGCTGCTTTCAGTTGCGCGTGATAAATTATGCACAAGTTATTATATTTTTCAAAATTTTGCTGTTATAATATGAAATTAAATGCACGCATACATACAAATTATTAGAATTTTCCTATATACTAAAAGAGGAAATTCTATTTGAAAGGTAATTTTTATGCATTTTAAAATTTGTTTTAAAGGTCAATACGAATGCATACGTTATTCAAACTAGTTATTGAAATCAAATTTTTTCTCGTGTTCTTCCAGATGAAAATAGTTTATATTTCAATAACATTTTAGCTATTATAATTCAGTTTTATCGCAAAGCAATGAACATTAAAAGCAAGAAAAAACAATGTTTTTTTTTAAATAATGAAACTATTCTGCAAACATAAGACAAATCCAGTGAGTTCATGTGTTATATTAAATTGTTTCCATAACCTTCAGCTCAATAGCTTAGGACAAAAGAGCATTAAAAACAGTTAAAGGTATTTTCCAATATGACTCAAAAGGAATCCAAATTGTGCTATTAAAAAGAGTGGAGCTGCGAAAAAGATTATTTCATTTAAATTAAAATTGTTAAAAAAATAATTTCGATTTAAAGAATGAAGAGATGCATGCATTAGAGTAGCATTTTAATATTTTCTCTCTCATTTATAAAAGACATTAGGTATGGTATTGGAATAATTATCTTTGAGGCATTCTTTATAATTGTTTTGCTTGATGATTTGTAGAATATTTTAATTAAAATGCAAAACACTTAGTCCTTAAATCAAAAATACTGTTCAAAAATAAAAAATTGTGTATGTAATCAATACTTCTACCTTTATTTACGCAAAATATATTTACAGATTATAAACAGTTAATTTTATCTTATAAGTCGGCTGTATTATTAATACTATGCGATTTTAAGTAGAGACGGGGCAAATGTTTATTTTACCCCACTCCAGGACGATTGCTGTGGCCTGAAATTTTAAAACTTTAAAATATTATATGCTAATTTTTTTTTTTTTTTTTTTTGGAGAAAAAATTCATATTTGAAATCCCGTCCTCCAATCTGCCTTCTTTTCATCTTAAAAGTAAACAATGAAATTTGAAATTAATTTGAAAGATTATGCGTCTTATATCCGAGTAGAAGATGAAGAAATTATTTTGAGATATGGGTTGAAGTGGGACAACCCCCATCCCACCCCATGAAAAATCTTCTCGCTACCTCTCCCCAGCTATTTTACTCTTTATATATATAGTATTTCTTAGAGAGAAAAAAAAGAATACATATTTTCTATAATGTAAAGGATGAGTATTGAACAATCTCCCTCTCTCTTATTATTAAATAAAATCAATATTTTATTCACCATTACGAGAGAGGAGAACTGATTTCGTTGTCGGATTATTACTATTTACGCATAAATTATCAACTAATCCACTATAACTCATTTAGCGTTTTCGGAAATTTAATTTCTTAGAGGTAGAGGTTTACCCCCTCCCTCTCCGGGTTTGCTACCTTTCGATAACGTGGTTACATACTTAAATAAATCAATTCGATCGATTTCCTCCTCATTTATCCATGAAAGTATTCGATCTTTGCAAAGTATCATAGCCTAACGGGTGAATTGAGGTCGAAGTCAGTGACGCACCAAGTGATAGTGACACCCGATCACTTAATCATCACTGAACTAGTCAATGACTCGATCAGAATAATGATTTGCAACTTCGCTTGGGGGGAAATTACGCTTTCGTGATCAACCATCTCTCAGCGGCTAAATTTCTGGTTTTGGCCTGAATATATTTCCCGCGGTAACCGAACACTTTGGATCTCAAAAACGATTTCTGGCAGACCATAAATTTACGACGGATTCGAGATATTGCTGAATTGGAACTTTCCGTTCATCAATAAATTCGCTGAGGGGGAAGGATACGAGTGGTTAATGGAAACAATAAAAGTACTCCAGTGGAAGCGAGTTGATGAGAATTGTCTGCCGTTTATCACATTTTCTGTCAACTCGAATCTCTTGGCCTCATTTTTACACATTTGGTGAAATCGGGACAGCACTTCCGTTGAAAGGATGATGTTTGCAATGAACTTTCTCTTCGAAGTCTTTTTCCTCCGAGTTTCAATCTAATGAGTGTTAAGGCTCCCTATTGTTGCAGAGAGATCTTTTCGTTTGAGTTCGTTCCTTTTACTTTGGTTATTTTGATTGATTGTTTGGTTTTATGGGATACAGAGCAACCAAAGTTATTATCCTTACATTTTACTTTCTAAAATTTTGATAAAATGATTATTTTAATAAGTTTATGGATCGTTACCATTTATTGTGACACTCGGTAGAGTTTTCGTAAAAGCTTTAAAAAAAATTTTTTTTTAAATGAAAATAATAATGAATGTTGCTAAAAAAAAGTTTGAGCTTATTTTTTTAAGAAATAAAATGCGTTTAGTTGCACATATTCGTCTCTTGTATTATTTGCAATAATGTTTGTAAAAAATTATAATGCCAATGTTAAAGTTAACTGTCGGATTTTTTTTTTATATTGTATTTTTCCCCAAACCAATTTTGAACTAAATATTATAGCTATAAATTAATTAATTTTTGTTATAATATCAATTTTTTTTAGTCTTGAAAATTATTAGTTAATTAACACTACATGCCTAATTTATTTCAATACTAGTATTCTTCATTAATATTTACATAATATTTTAAGTTTTTTTTTTATTATTATCTGATAATTTAAATCATATGTGGATAGTGGAATTTAAATCGATTCTTGAATGCCAGTCCTGCAATAATGCTAGTTCTGCGAATTAATGGGGTGTTGCATGATAAATCGGACTGGTTTTTCAAGCAGTGTCCACATAGGGTAAGTGAAGTGCCAACTATGTTCCGTAGTCATCAACTGACCACAATTGGAAATTGGAAGATCCTTCCTCAATAATTTGTTGCCTTGCTTTAGTGCTACATGAATACAAAAATCAAATATAGGCATTTTAATAGGATAAGTAATTGAATTTTTGACATTCTTAAAATTGAATAAAATGCATCTAATTATTAATTTGTAATAATATTCCCTTGTTTAAGAAAGATAAGTCACTTAAGTATCTTTTATTATAAACATTTGATCAATCTTTTTCGGTTAATCAATCATATCTATTAGTTTTGTGAGAAACTTTACCAGGTTTATTTCCTGGCAGCATGATTTTTTTTTTGCAAATTTACATTTGCTATATTCACAAAAAATATAATCATCGGATTTTTTTTTTTTTTTTTTTTTTTTTTCATAATACTTTAAAAAAAAAAAACTTTTTTTTTCAAAAGCAAATTTACTTTAAGAGATTACTCATGACTTGATTGGGTTTAATATATGAACTCCTTATGTTACGGATGAGAAAAATAAGATTTAGTCCTCTTAATACTTCTAGCCCCATCCCTTAAAAACCTTTATTCGCTGAAGATATATTCATCCTTTAAAAATATTGCTTCATCGATTTATAAAAAAAGAAAGAAAGAGGAACTGCGCACTTTGAAAAATGAAGAATCCGATGTGGGAGAAAGAAAGAAAGAACACGAATCAATGTTTGAGAGAAAACTTTTCAAACCATAGGCAGTGGAGAAGAATTCGAAGGGGTCTTGTGTATACACCAATCGCACTCAAATGGAACATTTCCAAACTAGGAGCTAGAACTGCCAACTCTCCCTTGTCTTTTTCTTTATTTTGCAGATATCAGGGGAAGAGAAATGGTTCTGAATACCAATGTCTGGATAAAATTGAAATTCCTTTCGTATAAAATATCCCAACCACCAACCCAATTTCCCCATTAATAATCAAATACTTTTTGTTTACAAAATGTTTGGCACTGTTACAGGAATTTGAAAGAGTAATGGAAGAAAAAAAAAAAGAAATGGGAATTAACAGATTGCATACGGAATATTGTGAAATAAATTTAAATCAAGAAATTACTCAAAGTCGTTTTTCTGGTGCATCATATAAGCATTACAAAAATGACAAACAAGATTTACATTTAAATTTTTTTACATACGAAATTATCTATTTTTTTATGTTGCTTTGCAGCTTAAAGTGCTCCTTTAGCAGATATATTTTTAACAAGTTGTATAAAAAAAACAAGTCAAAAAATTTAATGTCAATTCCTACTTAGGTCAACAAAGAAATTTTTTATTTTAGTTACTTTTTATTAAATAATTACAATTAATATAAATATGTATATACATAGGACAGAATCACAATATTAAGTGGCAAAATAAATTTTTTTCCCAGCTATCTACACGCTTCGTCACTGACGGTATTTATTCCTAAATTTATATCCTGCTAAATATCTTATACGAGAGAAATATTTTTTCTCCCATATGAAACTAAAATTAATTATTTTAAAATCTTTCTTCTTCATCTTAATTTAAGTTAATTAGTTTCTTAATTCATCCGGTAATTAAATGGTTGGAATGTAGTTTAGCCCAACCACTCTTGGCGACAGGAATTATTTGGCGGAATTTCGCCAAATGTGTCTACCCTGATCCGCTTCGATGACTTAACTTCAGCCAAAAAAAATCGCTAAGTTTGGCAATTTTCGAAATCGCGCCAAGCGGTTGGGCTAAACTGTATTTTCCCCAATTAAATGTAATTAAATGAATTAATATTTGAAAAAACTGTATTAACATCGAATGTCATCCACTACAAGTTTTAAATAAATGTATTTGAACTTGAGTGGATGAATAAAAAGTATTTTATCAACGATTGACAATTTGAATAAGATATAGAGAGAGAGTGTGAGCTAATAGTAGGAATTTAAAAAATTAAGATACTGAGTTATTCTATATAATTATAAGTTTGATTCTTAATTCAAGAAATCTGAATTCTTTCAAGATTCTTACCACAGCATTTGTTTTTCAAAAAATTATCTTTGGTTTTAAATCATTAATTTTTTTTAAAAAAAAAAATCAATAAAATTGCCCCTGCGTGAAATTTTCGTGTTTCTCGGGTTTTTTTTTTTAAAAACAAATCAAATGATTTTTTTTTTTATTTCTTTAATATATTAATTCTGATAAAAAAAAAATGATGTATACATTTTAGCTTTATTTATTATTTTCACTAATTCTTTTTATTTGGCATCTATTTTAAAATTTGTGGAACTGAAAATGCAACACATGAAAGATTTCGATTAGTTGGTAATATGATCTTATTTTCTATTTAGAGAATGTTTTTTTGTTTGAAGAATAAGTTAAATATTCAATAGAATATTTTGTTTATGTACTCATAGTTAATCTACAAGGTTATTAAAATGATTCATCTGATATCAAAACTCTATATTTTCATAAATAAACACCTCAGAGTGATAAGTAATACATGAATGCAAAGAGAAAATATGGAGGTTTTTTTTTTTTGCAATTGTTTGATATAACTTTTTTTAATTACTCGAATCATCTAAATTCGATTTGTAAATTCCTGCCAAACACGTTGTAAAGTGTCATTGGTAATGGATTGTACAGCAGCAGAAATTCATTGTGTAAGTTCCTATAAATTTGTAGGTTCTGGTGGCGTACACACTTTGTCTTTTACAGACTCCCAAAGAAAGAAATCGCGTGAGGTCACATCGGGTGACTTAGGCAGCCAGCTGTGTAACATCAAATCACAGTGACCGATTCAGTGCGAGGAAACAGCTTTGGTGAAACAGCTTCACTAAGAACACACGGGCCACATATTATTCACATTATAAAAACTTCTACAGTTTTCTTTTGAATTCATGTATTTCTTATCATTCTGTGTCGATTATTTTTGAAAACATGGAATTTTGCAATCGCATTATTCATTTTGAATGGAATAACTTTATATTATATATATTTTGTGCATTACCAATATTCAAAGGATCAACTTAACTCTCGGAACCAGTGATGCGTTAAGTGGATTACTTCGTCCTCCGAGTGTCGTGCAACGGAATCCTTAAAGTATCACTTTTTGTGAGGTATGTCTCCATCCATTGGTGATAAGAAATGAAAATGTTGAAAAATTCAGAATTTCGGAGAAAAATTCTGATGTAAAGCACTAAAAGGCAGAACCAACACAAGTTTTTGAAATATTATTTCGTTTCCCACCCCCACCCCCTTCGAATGAAAAGAATATCCTGGAAGCCATTTTTCAATCGAAAGTCAAGATGCCGGCAGGAAATAGAATCCCCATCGATGGAAAACTGAGTCATATTCGAAATTTCTATCTCGTTTTTATGTCTTTAATAAAAAGAAATATGTATTGATATTATATACATATTATTTGACACGGTATTTTCTTCTTTTTCAAATCTGGTCTATCTGTGTGATCTCAATATCAGTGAACTCGGATATTTTTCAATTTGAAATGCGTGGGGAATATTGAATTTCTATCAAAAAGAATGTGAAATAGTCTCGCGTCCAGTGAGTGTGGAAAGTTTTCGTGCATGAGTGTTTTTGCTAAGGAAAATATGATTTTTTAGAATACTAATTAGAATAAAATCAATTCAAAAAAATGATATGTAATAAAACACTTTTTTCAAATATGAATGTGGAGTAAAAACTGAATAAATATTAAATCGCTATTTTTTGTGTTCTGTGAATGAATCAGTGAGATCTCTGTCTATGTGGGACCTAATTCAACTTAATGCACGTATACAATGGTTTTAGTTTAGTTTTTATTAACGTCGCATTAGAAGCAACACGAGGGCTATTGGCGACTGATCTCGTAATTTTGAACCACGGTCAAGTGACGAGGACGACACCTGAGCTGGCACCCCCCTCTCCTAACATCCACACCACGCCAATGGGAGGACTTTGGGCCCCGAACAGATTTAACGTGCATCAGCCCCGGCTACGCGGCGGGTCTTTGGCGACCAAGGATCGAACCCGCGACTGAACGAAAACCGCTGGCCGCTAGTCCACGACCTTGACCACTAGGCTACCGCTGCCCAAGTATACAATGGTATGCTGCTTTTAAAATTTGATAGATAACATTGAGTTTTCGATATGGGTCGTGAAACCAAAGGAAAATCATGTTATTATGAAAGAAAATTGAGTGGCCATGGTATCCTAGTGATCATGATCGCGACCGGAGGTTTTCTTCAAGTCGTGGGGTCGAGTCCTGTTGCCACTTAAGACCCGCCGTGTAGAGGGGCTGATGCACGTTAAATTTGTCGGCGTGGTGTGGAAGTTAGGAGAGGTGGTGCCAGCTCAAATGTCGTCCTCGTCACTTGACCGAGGTTCAAAATTACAAGGTTTTTTCGCCAATAGTCCCGCGTATTGCAACAAGTGCGACGTAAATAAAAACTAAACTAAAGCACGTTATATCTGTCGAGGCTCGAAGTCCTCTTGTAAGCGTGGTGTGGAAGTTAGGATTTGGAAGTCCCAGCTCGTCACTTGACCGAGATTCAAAATACGAAGTCCGTGGCCAATAATCGTCGTGTTTCTTCTGGTGCGACGTTAATAAAAACCATTTAAACCAATACATGGAAAAATTAGATACGGTAAAACAATTCGATTCGCTAGAAAAATATAAATTTAAAGCATAATTAACATGTGCTTTTCTCACGTATGCATTCAAAAACCACAAAATTTTAGTTACATCATTTTTTTTTATCATCAATTTCTCTACACAGCACTTGTAATCATTTCATGGTGTGAGAGAAAAAAAAATGCATCCGTTTCCACTCAACGTTCTTCGAGAAAGACCCTGTGAAAAAAATAAGATGCAAGAGCTCCACTCCCTTTTCCTCTTTAGTTCATTTTAGTACCACTACTCTGTGTGGTTCCATATCGCGCTCAAACCACCGACAGTGTGTTAACAATCTATTAATGTGTGTTTCCGAGATCTTTTTTAGTTAAGTTTTTCATTCCTTTTAGCAAAACTGCTGTGATTCGATTGGATATGAACTTTGAGATCCAGTGAACTCAACGCATTAAATAAAGTATTAATTAAAGATGAAATACAGAAAAAGAAATTTGTTTCACACACACATTTAGTGAAAATATTTGTGACCTTTTAAATGATCGAAATAAGATTTGTGCATTTTTTCTGTGAGGGAAAAAAAAACTGAAAAAGGGTGGGGAAGGGTTATAATTTTTTTTTAACTCCACGTCTCTTACTTCAGGTGATAAGATTTGTGTCAATGGAGCGTGTTTTTTAGATGCAATCAGGTTTAATATTAAATATATGTTCATTTCGATGTTTTTTATGTCATTTTTATTAAAATGGTTTGCTTGCTGTTAATTTTGGAAACAGTATATAAAAAGATAAATATCTCTAACAAAGAATATATCTTGTACAGTAAAATTGTAATTTTTAATTCGTTTCTCTTTTAAAGTTGTTTTTGGAGCGATATGTAACTTCCTGATATAAAGCTTCCGAATATTTATTCATTCAGTTTGGTCTTCGTATTCTATTTTACGAGCTTTTATTTAACTCGCTATGTTCATACGTATGTAAACAAATTATGTCATTCCATTCCAAATTTGTACTCGGTTTTAACCTAATTCTCGTCATCCAATCGAGTTGAAATTTCGCGTACACTTAAAATTCCGATGACAATACAATACTATGGTATGCTCCAGCAATGACAAACTTACGGAGGAGGACGGGGGAGATAATTATTTTTTAGCCTGAAATTTCAGACTCAAAAAAAAAAATTATATATCTAAGCAAACAAAAATTTATCTAGATTTTATGGACTAAAAAGAAAAATACATTTTTTTTTTTTGTAAATCTGAAATAATATATAATTTGTAAAAGCTCTAGATGTTTATACATCTTTCGATCTCTATAAGTATCTATGGTATTCAGTTTATCTGTAATTGTCTTGGTATCTTACTTAAACACCTTAATCTCTTATAAATGGAGTTTTTTTTATATTTAAAAAAATAAAAAAAAAAACTCCATTTATAAAAGATTAAGGTGTTTAAGTTAACTGATTAATTTTATACCTTTCAGTCCCTTTTTAAATAAAAATTTAATAAAAAATTTTTTACTTATCTATATTTATATGATTATATATTTAAATCGTTTTTGCTAACAGTTTTGGAAGTAATGTAAATATTTTTTGACAAATAGGAAATGCTTCATATCATTTAATGGCCATATAGATTTATTGTCGAAATATTTGAAAAACATTTTCATCAGAATTCGCTTTGCGTACTTATCAATAAAAGAAACTGAGATGTGTTTTACGAATAAATAAAAGAATATTTAAATATGGCTTTAGATTAAGCTCGAAACTGAAGAGACTTAATTAATGGTGAAAATATATATACAACGGGATGGCTAAAAGATAATATTTATTACTTAGGTGGCAACAAAAACAATTATAATTTTCCGGTACAAGGAATAATTATCACAACGTAGAAATTGTAAAAATGTAAAAGAAAATGGACATAAAACACACGCACAAAACAAAATACAAAAAGTTAAGCGAATCTTAAAATGATGGCTCACAGCCAATACTTAACTATGTTTGTATTTTAAGGACATGTCAAAACTTTAACCGTGACATGGACGTATCTCCAGAGAACGGTTACATTTGAAGAGCACATTAAATCTCATTTTCATTTCATTTCGTATAATTTCACGTTTTATTTTTGATTTACCTTGCATGACAAACAATTATGTTAAGAAATATCTATCACGTGACCACAATACGAGTACATATAATGTATTAAGATTTAAAAAAATTCGACAAATAAAAATAAAATTATTATAAGATTAAAAAAAAAATTGGTACATAAACATTGAATCTTAAGATTCCCCCCCCCAATTGTATTAACATTTTCTAAAATACATAATCTTTTTATTATCACCTTCGAGTTTGTTAGCGCCTATAGTAGCCTAGTAGCAGAAATAAAAACTTACCAGCAAGTGAACTCGAGTCTCAATTCTTGCAAAAGCCGTTGTGGTCGTGGTAGCCTAGTGGTCAAGGTCGCTGACTCGCAACAAGCAATTTTCGTCGAGTGGTGGGTTCGAGCCCTGATACTATTATAAACCCGACTCGCCGATTGTGGATCGGATGCTAGGGCGTGGTGTGGAAATTTGGAGAGGGAAGTCCTAGTTCAGGTGTCGTTCGTTCTCGTCACTTGATCGAGTCTCAAAATTACGGGGTCCGTCGCCAATAGTCCTTGTGTTGTTTCTCAGTGTGACGTTTTAAACTATCACATTACATGCAAAAACTGTTGTGTGGACAATGAGAGTTTATATTTTCTCGAAAAATAAGCTTATGGAAATATCATATAGTAATTCTAATAGTGATATTACCATTCATGTGCAGTGCTGATTATTAAACACGATTCAGAATTTGTATCAACTCCCAATGTGATATTAAATATGTTTTTTTTCCCCTGATGCCAAATATATGATTCTTACCGATGTTAATTTTAATTTAATATTTCTGGAATCGGATTGCAGTTTTATTTTTTGCGTCACTCTCTCTTTCTGTGAGTGGGTGTGGGAGAAATTTAATGGCATAAGAGTTTGATTTAGGCCAAAAAAAAAGATGCAACTATAAGCTTCACGTTTTGAAAAGTGGATAAAAGACGAAGAAAATATTGGTTGACAAAAAGGAGGGTCGAAAATAGAGAAGGATCACTAATGTATCTCGGAGGCGCGTCACCCGTGTTTACCAAAGACAGTAAACCGCATTAGGAAGAAAAAAAATCATTGGGGTGCCTGGGATGAGTGATGCCCGTGCTTACCTGAAGAAGGTAAGCCTCTGAGGATATTATTATTATTTGTTTCTACGAAATCCAAAGACTTTTGTTAACATGAAGTCATGAATACAAAATCACGAACAGTTGTAAGCTCTCATAAGAATATATACTGTGTAGTGAGATCTATCTAGCAGTTACTGAAGGCTCTAAATCTTTTAAAATAAATCCTCTCATCAACTGATTAATATGACAACTTGCCTGTCACAAAATGAGCGCCTCGTTTATCACATATGGGTTCCATCTGTGAAATGGTTTCCTAGTGACGATACGAGGAGAGCAAATTCAGATATTTCCTCGGGCAGATAAGTCCCAACGTTTTAATGACAAGTTAAGAGAGGGGAAGATGTGATGAACGATTATTGCCTTATTTAGTGATAACTAAAGGACGAGAAAGCATTTCCAGACCTCGCAGATAATCCTTCATGCCCCGTAGCCACGAAAACTTTCGGTGGTTTAAGTTTGGATTTGCATTAATCGTGTTTGAAATGAGTAAAAATATTTTCATGTTCTGCTCTATGATTTAAATTATTCTAAATAGTGTATTTTAATGTCATTATACCAATTCTGTCTTTTTTATTAAAAAAAAAAAAAAAAAAAAAATTCTTGAGCATGAAGTTTTTTTTAATGCTGTTACTTTTAAATTTTTAGAAAGACTTTTGTGTAATTTATTTTCCTTTAACCCTTAAAAGGTGTCATCTAAAAAAATCACCTTTTCGGTATCATGTATGTAATTTCATCCATGTAAATGAATTTTATTTTATAAATTTAATAAAGACATGCAAATGAGATAAGATATAAGTATTCCATATGTCATGAAAATTATGATTTTTTACAGTTATTGTAATTAATATTGCGGTGCTTTTTACGAATGAAGTTGTCACATATTGTACATCTCACATGTTATTGAACGCGTTCTTATCACATTCCTAGAAACATTTTTGCGTGGAGTGAGTGTCATCGTTAACCATTTATATTAATTTTTACTTTTTAGAATATATTTCTTGGGTAAAAGGATAGAGGGTACCGCGGAGAGGCTGTTCATCAAACTTCATATCATTACTTGATTTAACTATCTTTCTACGAATAAAGATTTATTGAAGTTCATCCTCGGCTGAGAATTGGAAATTATTACTCAAATTCTTACGATTATTGGTACGGATTATAGCTATCTCTCCATCATTTTCTCCTATGCCATCATCAAATAAATCTACATAATCATTCTCTATATCAGACGTTATCTTCTTCATTATCGTTAATATTGTCCTCGTAATTTCTAAAATCATTCGTTTCTAGCATAATTTTGTTCCATTTCATCCTTTTGAGAAGCGCCATATTATACAATTATCTTCGCGGTGATAAAATAAATAAAATAAAAACTGTTCTAAAATAATTATTTCATTACCTCTCAGCTTATACAATTATCTTATTAGAAACAAAAAATTACTGCGGTAATTCACAGCGAACTAAATCTTTATGAAGTAATGTTAAAAAAGCTTACATCTACGGTATCCAGTGGTGAAATATTACCCCAGACCAGTTTCCTTTGTTGTGCAGCTATTGAAGTACATAACAAAAGTGAACTCTTTTGTAATAATGACGTTCCTATACTGATGTCATAAATAATAACAGGAAAAAAAATCTGTGTTACCAGTAATGCGGTTTTTGTAAACAATAATAGAAAATCAATTTACACATATGGATGATTTTTACTCATACTTTTTAAGGTTTATCTAAAAAGAACTTTAAATTTTACATGCATAACTTATTGTTATTCCGTTTTCATCTATGGGCCACGGTAGCCTAGTGGTCAAAGTCGTGGACTCGCGGCCGGCGGTTTTCGTTCAGTCGCAGGTTCGATCCTTGGTCGCTAAAGACCCACCGTGTAGCCGGGGCTGATGCACGTTAAATCTGTTCGGGGCCCAAAGTCCTCCCGTTGGCGTGGCGTGGATGTTAGGAGAGGAGTGCCAGCTCAGGTGTCGTCCTCGTCACTTGACCGTGATTCAAAATTACGAGGTCCGTCGCCAATAGCCCTCATGTTGCTTCTAGTGCGATGTTAATAAAAAAAAACTAAAAAAATCCGTTTTCATCTATTATAAATTGTTCTTGCTTTTAAAAAATAAAATTGAAAGGAATTCTTATGAATAAGTATTAATGTCGTTTATTTTTAATATCGTATAATTAGAAAAACTGTAAATATATAGAATAGATAAGTAAAAATAAAAGAAATCTATGAGATTTCTAAAATATTTTAAAGTTATTGAATCACTTTGTTGAACTCGTGTTTTATACGGAAAGATAATTTAACCAAAAGAAAATCATGAAATATAATCTATCAAATGGAACATATTAAGATCAGGGGCGTAGCCAGAAATATTTGTTTGAAAAGTGAAGGAAAAAGCAGGTTCTCTCGCTTAAACTCGTATTTTAAATTAATTTCAAATTTCATTGTTCATTTTCAAGGTGAAATGAATGTTTATGTTTATGTGGATTTCGAATGTTAATTTTTTCTGAAAAAAATGTATAAAATTCAGTTTAAAAAAAGTTTATTTTAAGATTTCAGTTCAGAACTATTCTTATGAAGGAGGGGCAATCACCAAATCTGCCCCCTTTTGCTACGCCACTGATTAAGACCCTTTGAATATAATCAAATAAATCCTTTCAGAGGAAACAGAGATCGTCAAGTTGTATTTTATTTATTTGAATCATTACCGCCTGCATTGAAAACACTCTCGGAATCGATAATATAAACTGTTCTATCTCCTATTACTTATTTCATTATTCCGCTATCATTACTTTAACGATTCTGCTCTTCTCTTTTTGATTCGAAGCATATCATGCCACGACTGCTTCATTAAAGCATCCCAGGTGCGATCGCTAAGTCTTTGCATAATTTAAAAGGGACGCGATGGATAATCAAATTAATATCGGCGGGACTATCTTCAGCTTCTGTTACGGTCTTATTACCATAATAAAAGCAAACGCCTGTCTTGCATCTAAATTGTGATGCTGGTATCTTGCCTCATATCTGATGTGTGACATTAACCAAATATTGTTCGCTTGCTTCCGAGTTACATCAGAAGAGAGAGAGATCGTTGTTTCAAGACCTGAATTGATTTAAACATTATAATTATGTTAAGGGTTGTTCAAAATGAATCATTCGATTTCAAAATTTCATATTTTCATTAATGAACGAAACAGAAGAATAAGTAATACAGGAATGCAAAAGGAAAATGTAGAAGTTATTTTACGAGTGTCCCGTATAACTTCCTTTAATTACAAGTATATTTTCACTTTGGTATGTAAAGTCCTGCTAAAGACGTTGTAAAGTGTCCTCGGTAATTGACTGTACAGTAATAGAAGTCCTTTGTTCAAGTTCACTTAAATTTGTGGGTGATGGTAGCGCATACACTTTATCTTTTACAAACCTCCATAGGAAGAAATCGCACGGGACCATATCAGGTGACTTAGGTGGCCAGCTGTGTAACAATGAGTCATCTGGTCCATTGAGACTAATCCAACTACGAGGTAGCTCTTATTATTCACAATATAAAATTTCACAGTTTTCCTTTCTATCGTGCATTACTTATCATTCTGGGGCCACGGTAGCCTAGTGGTCAAAGTCGTGGACTAGCGCCCGGCGGTTTTTGTTCAGTCGCGGGTTCGATCCTTGGCCGCCGTGTAGCCGGGGTGTTGCACGTTAAATCTGTTCGGGGCCCAAAGTCCTCCCGTTGGCGTGGTGTGGATGTTAGGAGAGGGGGTGCCAGCTCAGGTGTCGTCCTCATCACTTGACCGTGGTTCAAAATTACGAGGTCCGTCGCCAATAGCCCTCGAGTTGCTTCTAGTGCGAAGTTAATAAAAAACTAAACTACTTATCATCCTGTGTCGTTTCTTTTTGAAAATATGGAAATTCGAAATCGGATGATTCATTTTGAATACCTCTGCATATTCATTAAATGGAAGAACTGCAAAAGGATTAAACACAAACATTTTTGTCTACGCCATGGATATAAAGTTTTTGTGTAATGTATCTGGTATTTAGCTGATAAAAAATGCGTGAAACCTGATCATGTGCACTTAATACAAAAAAAAACTAGATTCTATCAGTTTTGCAAGATGAATAGTATTACAATACAGGCTTATAAAAAAGTAGTTTTTATCTAATGGAACAATGTTTTTAAGTATGTATGTTTGGATGGCTCACTGCGCATATAACTGTATCTCAGAAGGTTTCAAAACATGTAATTATAACAAGTCTCGTTATTTTTTTCAATATCCAAGCCATCGTTTGAAATGACTGATAAGACATAGCTGAATGCGGCATAATCGTTCGCTGGTCGATTATCGGAACGTATGCTTTATTATTTTTTTTTTTCTCCTGATTCTTTAACAATGAAGGTTTTTTTTTTCTTTCTTCGTCTACAAATTACAGGTTACGAACTTTAATTTACGCAGCAAATACCAGAGAGAAATTTTGTTTGTCGGAAGATTTCCGTAAAGGTGTGATGCAGATATTTTGATACACTGATTTTCTTTAACTCAAGAATATTCTGTTAAAATGGCAATTTAATTTTTAGAAAATGACGAAAATATGTTTATATACTGAATAACAGAAACATTATTCACTCAATAACTCAATAACTATTTAACAAAACTCAATAACTATTTAACAAAACTCAATAACTATTTAACAAAACCAAGATTTAGAAAGAGAAAACACAAATGATTGAAAAACATAATCTTATTTGAAAGTAATCTAATTTGTACTAAAATATTTTTTTTTTTTTTATATTTAATTTCACATGTATACTTTTTTTTAATTCAATGCAGGTATTGGACCGTGGTAGCCTAGTGGTCAAGGTCGTGGACTAGCGGCCGGCGATTTACGTTCAGTCGCGGGTTCGATCCTTGGCCGCCAAAGACCCGCCGTGTAGCCGGGGCTGATGCACGTTAAATCTGTTCGGGGCCCAAAGTCCTCCCGTTGGCGTGGTGTGGATGTTAGGAGAGGGGGGTGCCAACTCAGGTGTCTTCCACGTCACTTGACCATGGTTCAAAATTACGAGGTCCGTCGCCAATACCCCTCGTGTTGCTTCTAGTGCGACGATAATAAAAACTAAACTAAACTATCAATGCAGATATTTTGTACTATATTTTTAAATATACAATAGAAGGTTATCGTAATTTGTTCGCCACTCTAACCTAGTGGTTGTGGTCATGGACTCACGGCCGATGGTTTTCAACAAGTTGTGGGTTCGAGTCCTGATACCACGGAAGACCCGCTGTATTCGGTGCTGATGCACATTAAATCTGTCGAAGTTCCAAATCCTCCCGTTTGTGGGATGGGGGAAGTGCGGAGAGGGAAGTGCTGACTCAGGTGATGTCCTCGTCACTTGATCGAGATTCAAATTGCGAGGTCCGTCGCCAATAGTCTTCGTGCTACTTCTCAGTGCGACGTTAGAAACAATTACAGTATCGTACTTATTGCTGTTTTAATCGTTCGGTGGTCGTTGTTGTGGTCGTTTTGTTGTTGTAAATTTTTAGTTAGAAATGTAATTTTACATAAAATTGGGAAGAATCATGACTGAATTTTAGCGATATTCAAACAATTGCTTAATAACCCATAATCTGAAATTATTCTTTAAAATATTATGTATCTTTCTCAAATATTTTTTTCTTTAACTTAAACTTAATAAAATCATAAATTCATTTAAAGAAGTCTGTAATAACCGCTAAAGATAAAATAATTGTGATGAGTTCGTTATTCTCTATCGAGAAGTAAAAAAAATGAAGTATGTTATAATATGAAATCATGTTTCAAAAGTCGAAGTACGAAAAATATCGGATTTCCATTTATTTCCTAAAACCAATATCGAGTAATTGAAAAAAAAAGTGGAAAAGGAAGCAAAATAATTTTCGGATTTTTACTATCCATTTTAAATTAATCAATAGTTTTACATCACTTGGCGAACTTTTGTAATTTCTTTGTGATTGAGCAGATGTTTGAATGTTTTATCTGAGTTGTAATAAAAGATTAAATTGTTACAGTTGACTCCAATTCTGAAAGACTAACAAGTTTTAACATTATTCTACATAGTATTACCTTGATCACTATCGGTACTAAAGCATATATGGCCAAAGCATTCGGGACATTGCAAATTACTCACAAATAGAGATTATAAATTTCGAAATGGTATCAATGGAATAAGGCTTAGAAATTCCGTTCTGTTTGCTAATATTGAAATGGCTTAGATTCTCGTAATCGTATACAGTTAATACGATTTGCATGCTTTCGAGTGAAATTCGATCATTTTTAAGCATCTATTTACCTCTGGTATGTTACTCGATTGTCCAGAAAATCTTATCATTTTTAGAATTCTATTATTCAGTGAAAGAATAAATTATTGTATGTTTACACAGCAGTTTTTAAAACATGTATAAAAGAAGTCGTGAATTTGTTATTTGTTTCGATTTTTTAAAAAATTATATGTTAAAAAAATTAAAAACTGACATCTTATTTTAATTGATTTCAAAATTTTATCGTGAAATTGGGATAGAAATGCTTGGTATCAACAACAATAAAATGGGAAAATATACAGATATGTGCGTTTTGAAACGAGACTATGAGAAGACTTCGAAGGGGATGTCACATTTTCTAGGTTTCTTTCTTTTTTTTTTTTTTTTTTTTTTTTTTTTACCCCATGGCGGCCAGCTGTTGACTTTGGTAACCAGAGTCGACTTTCTCTATACAGGGGATTGGGTGCAAGAAACCATTTGGGACCCGTAATTTTTTGTAAAGTAAAAAAAAAAAAAATTACAAACACGAACATATATTACTAATGCATGTTTATTTAATGTGTTATTATTATTTTGCTAAAACATTAATTACTTCAGAAAAAATTACAATTTTTTGCAATTTCTTTTTCGATTCTTAACATAGCAAGTATATTTAAGAGTTCTGCACACATGTTTGACTAAAAAGTTCATGTTTAGGTGAGGATACCCGGGAGTTCCCCCAATAAAATAACAAAAACCAACATTCGCTTCATCAAAAATTAGTTTGAAAATTGTCGAAATTCATAGATCTTCTATAAGTATGCTTACCATAAAATGAAATTTAAGACAATGATAGGTTCATTTGCAAGTTCTCATGTGCAAGAGTACATTTTTTTTTTTTTTTTCATTCTTGATCCTGTTGGGGCCCCTCAAATGTGGGATCCCGGTGCATAGCATCCTCCGCACCCCCAAGATGGCTGGCCCTGTTGGTGACAAAAGCAATTTGAGCTCGAAATATTTTCGGGCGGAAGATAGTTCGTCCTGTACTTTTTTGGAATGACGGAGAACAAACGAACTACAAAAAAAAAAAAAAAAAAAAAAATCCAAAAGATTAGATTATTAGGCGTTTTTAACTCATGTCGTTATTGAAGTGAGCCACCGCATACTCCCCTTCCAGTTTCATCATGATGATACTAAATAAACAAAGAGAGTCAAGTCTTTTCTTTTCAATGGAAGGACTTTCTGAAGTTTTCAGAGAAGGTTGTTTGTTTCTCTAGGTATTATTATTATTGATAAAAATCCCCTGTCGTATTAATTGTCGTTTTGTAAAGTTTACATTTGATGTTTTTTTGCAGGTTTAGATGGCGGGTCTCTTTGGCGCATTCGCCGCTATCGGTTATATTATTAGTCTTGATTTACGAGTTGGTGTCTCAGACACATTGAAGTAAGTTTGTCCATCGGGGAGTATGCAACCAGTAGTTATAGGCTGTGCTGTCATCTAGCACTCTATGTCTCCATTTTCGGTGGTAAGATGTTTTCGACACTTAGGGATGTAGTTTTTTTTATCTCGTGACAAATGGTCTGTTGACTTTGATGACAAAGGGGTATTCGAACTCCTAACCTTTGGGTCTGAAGAAAACTCGCCTTTGTTAGTGCCTTAGACAACTGAGACGAAAAGGAATTTCCTCTCAAATCAATTATTAGACACTTTCAACTCCTGTTGTTGGTGAAGAAAACCACTGCGCGACGATAGATCTCTGTTTATTGTGTTTGAGACTTGTTCTCCTTTGAAAAACATAAATTTTTCAACTATTTCGATGCATAATATTTAGTAAAAAATATTCAAAATATGTTCAGTATTTCTTTGTCATTTTAGATCAAAGAGAAACAAAAACTCTGTCAAACAAAATCGAACTCTCTCAAAGATAGCCATACCTACACACACACACAGACATTTATAATGTGTTCAAAAAGAAGGTTCCAGGTCTAATCGCACACAGATCATATAACCCAGATGATATACTTATGTATGGTATTATAAATATAGTCACATCATAATTCAATACAACACTTGGAACAAATATAGAACCTATACTTGTTCCAAGTGTTGTAGTGACGTTCCAGAAGATATTTACGGACCGTAAATGTCTTCTGGAACGCATTCACTCCATCACTACTAAATTCAGATGTCTTAGCTGCTTCAGTCTCTTCTATCGACACTTGCCGTTGCTCCTTCATCTTCAATTTCAATTTGAGAAATTAAAAAATCGGTGTGGAGGGGACAGATCAGGTAAGTAAGTACTGTCGAGTGTTTGGTGAAAACAGTCTGCCTTCTTGCTGAAACATGCTGCACCGGGATGAAATGGTGAGATGGTGCATTGTTGTGGAAGAGACTCCAATTTCCACTGCCAAATAAAATCGGACTTAACGTGTCGCAATTCTTTCAAAAGTCGGTCCAAAACATCTTTGTAAAATGCCCCATTCGAAGTAGGAAACTGGAAGACGAAATTATGTTGCACAATCTCAAAATTTCAGTTTGAACATAGACGACATGATCTCTTATCGTTGAATCTCTTCCAGATTTAGACCTTGAGAAACACGACAAATACTCGAGAACGATTCATAGCATCGTCGTCATACATGAATGTAGTTGTTTAGTGCGCTCTTGTGGCTGATTTTTCCAGTTTAGAATAAAATTTGATGCTCATTCGTTTCTCCATTTTTTTTTTCGATGACGACGACTCTCTCACACACTTTACTTGAAGAAACTCTGTCAAGTTGAAACCAATCAGAAAGGAATGAAACTACTGATTACGTTGCTCGCACATCGGTTTCGTAGAGATAGTGCCATTTGTGTTTTTTTATAAGTGGGTGTTCTGAAACTTTTTGAATACACTGTGTATGTGTGTGTGTGTGTTTATATGCATGTATGAATGAGAATGGGTGAAAGAAACTCTTTGCAACTTTTAATGGCAAATGGTCATTTAATATAAAACAGCGACCTACTTTTAATTAGTTAATTTCGATTTTTTGTCCCTATGGCAATGTTATTTTTGTTTGTTTTGTATTTCTTATATTTTTTTTCTAGAGAAAAGCATAGCTCTAACTTGTGAACTATGTGACTGTCGATTATTTTCCTCGGGGCTTGTCATACTTGCGTAAAATGTTATCAAATGTTGATATACTATTTCGTATTATTGACGATCAAAGATCTTTGGTTATTCTTTGTTAATTTGAATCTTTGTTATTGTCTGACTGTCATTATCAAACAATAACAACAAAATAATAAACTTAAAAGAAGTCATTCTCGAACAAATCTGACGGTAACTCATGATCTTTAATGAAGTGTAACACAAGGCATGCTGTTTGTATGTATTAGAAAGATCAATAACTAGCATATATTCTCTCAAGCTATATGAATCTCTATAGATATATATCAGCGAAATTGCATCATTAGAGAATATGAGGAATGCGATCATACCTGAATTATGACATCTGAATGGTTATCTGCCACAACAAAATATCTATAAACAGAAAAATATAGAGATAAATCTATCTGTATAATGGATTGTCGTCACACGTGCATTTATGCAAGAAACTTTCTGGAATCCGATTCCATGCGTTGTATCATTAAATCCAAAAGAAAAATCTAATTTCTGAAAAATTTTGTGGATATCTTTTACTTTGAATCAGAAATATGCTGTAGTGTTGCCAGGAAGGAAAAGGGGTTTAAAGAGTCCGGACATCCCTCCCATCGGAATTTTTTTGGAAAGGATGTTATTGCATTTTGGAAAAGAATGAAAAGAGCTGAAATTAACTACAGTGTCGACTTGCGAATTCAGTCATAAATTATTTTTTAACTATTTTGGGGGAGTTTATTTCGATGTTTATACCGCAAAGTAATTTTAGTTTGCACGCATGTATTTATCATTAGCGAATATAAATACAAAAAAAAAATCCTTTTTTATTTTGGAAGAAAAAAAATTGTACAAATTCCATGTTATATAATTCGAGCGAAAAGGTGGAGAACGGGGGGGGGGCCCCTATTGCTGCCGTTGGTAATGATTCTTTATTAACGGTCGCATTGAGAAATAATATGTGAATCATTTTCGACGGAACTCGTAATTCAAATTCACTTCGGCGAAATTACGAAGACTCCACTTCAGCTTGCCCCTCCCTCTCCATACTTCCACACTACTCCAATGGATGAACTTGGGACTGATCAGATTTAACACATCAACTCTGCTACACGGTGGGTCTTCAGTGGCATCAGGGCTCAAACTCACGACTCGACGAAAGCAACGCCAGTCACGAGTACGCTGCCATAACCTCTTGTCGAACGCAGCTGCTGAGTGACACCATCGCTACTGCGAAAAATTAATTAAGAAGGAAATGTAATATACTCGAAAACTGTAAACAGTTTCACTGTGAAATCTAAGTTAATTGAAATTGTAGTGTTTTGATCGATTGATTGGTTGATCAACGCGCTAGAAGAACCACGAAGGCTGTAGGCGACGGACCTCAAATTTCGGTCAAGTTACGAGGTCGACACCAGGGAGGGCACCTCTTTTCCGAACTTCCACATCACGTCAATGGGAGGACTTGAGACCTCTAACAGGTTTAATGTGCATCTGTGCCGCTACACGGGGGTTCAGAAGTGGCTTCAGGGCTCGAACTCGCGACTCGATGGAAAAACGCCAGCTACGAATCGACGACCATGACAAATAGGCTACCGCGGCCACCTCATAGTATTTTACTATGGGGGAGATAAATTCGTACAGATTCCATATTATATGATTCGGGGTAAAGTGCTGAGAAGACGGGGACACTATCTGCGTTCAATTAAAAAAGAAAATTTTACATAACTATTCAGCTATTGTCTTTTCCCATTGGCGATGTTTTTTACTTGGATGTTAGGAATATTTCACTGAACGTTTGTGATCAATGTCTTATACATCGATAAAATACTTTCTCATAAAATATGTTTTCTTTTGCATAAATTTACTAACGTCATATATTGTTCTTAATATAGTTATCTGTATCTCGACGTAAACCAGTGAAATGACCTTCGAGACATTTGCGGTTTCTAATACTTTCCTTCCAGATTGCTGGTCATCTGAGTAAACAGAACTGAGCAAACAGGACGCTGTGTGCAATCTGCGTTCGTTGTATATCCGCCCGGTCATAAATCAGCTATTTTTAATCTTGTACCCTTTTATGCAAAAAGGAGACCAAAAAAGACATGAAGGAGTGGTAGGAAAGCGAATGTTCTTATCGCAAGGTCTACTTAAAGAACATCTTCCCCAATCATGTGTCGAAAGATATTACGATCGAGTTACATTTAGCAGACGTTAATTAATAACACAAAAAGAAATCGTTCGTAGATCGACGACATATGCTAACAAAGAGAGGGAAAACGGCGAGGAATTTTATCAGAGGAAAAAATTGTGTTTCTCGGCCGTGTATTTTATTTATTTATTTCCGATATCGTTCCATCCATCAAATTAAATAGCGTTCCGTTGAAATCCGTGTTTTTATCTTTTTAAAATTTTAATTTCTTTTTTGTTGTTGTTGTTGTTAATACTTTTCAACAGAAATTGGGGTGCGACAAAAATCCTTGACATGTTTTTAAATTTTATATTTGGAAAAAAAAAAAAGATGTACATGGCTTGATAAATGAATTTTAATTTAATTAATGGTTATTTGTTTTTATAGCACTCCTAAATATGTATTTCTTTCGTTACTTCAATAGATGTAAACCATATTTTGTTTCTAATCGCAAAATGTGCGTCACGGCTTATGTTAATTAATTATCTATTTTTGTTAAATAATATTTTCATAAAATGGAAATATTTCTTCGTTTTATTTAGCGCCAAGTCGCATAACTGCTTGGAGTCATTTGCAATAAATTCATTATCGAATTTATAATACTCAATAATTCAAAATTCAATAACAGTTATTGAATTTTTCGTAATGAAGCTGTTACTAATGATGAAATGTTGCATTAAGCTTAGCAGAAATTAAAATTCAATAACAATGAACGATACATTTAATTTCTTTACACGGGTGAAGTTAAAAAATTTATCTAACAGCGACCAAATATAAATATTTTAATTAGTAATAATGCATTAACGCGAAAATGCATAATTAATGTATATCAACCGGTCAAAATTTTAAAAAAGATGGTAGTATATTTTTAATGAGAAACAAGCAAATGAATAAATTTAAAGATCCCCAAAAGAATATGTGAAGAATAATAAAAATTCACAAATATACCTAACATTGACATAATCTGCGCCAGAACTATGCTTTGAAGAGAAAATGTTGAGCAGGATTTGAATGGGAAAATAAGTATTGCTCCCCTGGTTGTGCAATTAAAATTTGTATAAAATCCCACTTGTTAATACTTCATCCTGTCCTTCAAATGTTCATTCCGTTTACCGTATGAATACCATTTCATTTGCATCCATAGACTTTTAAATGAAAAGATTTTGAAACTTTTTAAAAATTCAAAACTTTTGCTTTTCAGCTCTGTTTTCGAAAATTGGAAAAAAAAATGTAACACCCAGAGGTTTAAGTAGTTTTTTAACGTTTCGCTCGAAAGTCAGCTCATATATTATACAAAAACATCGCTGCAATATTATTAATTAAGGGGGATATTAAAAAATAAAAGTAATTAATTTAAAGAAAACAAATTCAAAAAGAAAAAGTTTTTTAGTAAATCGAAATTAGATGGAATTTATATGTAAGATATTAGAAAAAAAACACTTTATATTTTTAAGTAACAATATTTTTAAGATAATTCCAATTCATTCAGTAGTGTATGTATGTGTGTGTATACACACACACACACACATATACATATGCACACACTACTGAAGGAATTGAATTCGTTTAAATCAAAATTAATTAGGAGTTGAACTTTTAATCATACTGTGTTTAAAAATTTTTGATTATACTCAAAAATATTTTGATAATTAATTTATTTAAATTGATTCTTAGCGAATAATCCGTTGCTGTATAAAACTCAAAAAATAATTTTACAGCTGCTGTTGTTCCTATTTAGAAAGAATTGACTTCGAAACAAACTAATTGGATTTCCCTTCTTTCAAAAAACATCTGCTATTCTCGGGTTTTCCACAGCGAAGTCACGGTTGAAATTATTTTAAGCAAATGATCTAAGCTTTGTTAAACAGAAACATTCGCAAAGAAGATCAAATACTCTTTGTTGAATTATATTGTTTTAACAGTTAAAATTTTTTATTCTATTGAACATTAATGACATCTTTAAAGAAATATCATGTTAAACTATATATTTTATAATAAATTAAATGTAACGAAAAACAATTCTCAAGAAAATTTTAAAAAGATTTCTGTTTTGAGTAAACATTAATTTGTTTACCTGAAAAAAAAATTCCGTTTAAAGAAAATAACAACCGTTGTGTAAATAAATCATTATTTCAATTAATAAATTAAAATTTATTTTATTTGTATCTTATTAATTATTAAAATTTACAACTGATATCGGATATCATTTTTTTTTTTTAATTCTTGATGCAAACCGTTGCTTGGTTATCAGATGTATAAATTGTAAATTAAATATTATATTTGATTATTAACCTCTCTGTGTGTTCCGATATAACATTGAAAAATAAATTCTTATTTGATTTCATTTCCATTGTAGATTTTAAGTGAAAGAAATTTAGTTCAAAACATCTTCAGTAATTTAAAAATTCATTCCATGCTGATATATTTACCATATCAGTTGATGGTGTTTTGTGCTTTTGTTCCATTCGAAATTTATCGAAACAGAAAAAATTTACTGTCCAGAAATTATTTCCAATTATAAATCCTTACATGTTTTTTAAATACACATATCCAACCACGATATGCTTTTCGCGCTTTTTTCATGAAAAAAAGGTGTGGCCCAAAATGACTAGCTAGTAAATGCTTCAAAAGGGGTCTTTCTAAAACTACCCCCTTATTTGTTGCTTACTTCTTTTTCGGCAAAAGTGAAAGGGAATGCTACCATTTTCAACTCCCTTCGAGGGCTAGTGACCTTTGAACTGCATTGTTAGGGGCACCCTTGGTATTCCCAAATACTGATAAAGTTCAAAGAGGTCAACGCCAGTGGAAAATGTGCTTTTTAACCAAAGCATCGAAGTTTAAAAAAGGAAAGGATAAGATTGTGTTGATTTCATGCAGTGTTTGAAAACTCTGCAACTGTTTCTTTGTTATTTGCCGCCGGTAAAAAAAAATTCTGCAGTGATATGTTAGTGTCAGTTTATATATAAGTGATAAAAAAAAATAAAACGAAGTATTTTATATGTGTATATGAAAGATAATTTTCTAACTTATTGGAAATAACTCATATTACTATGTTTCAAATTGATTCCTTCATATTTTGTAGAAAAAAAAGGTAAATATTGAAGTATTGTTTTTATTTATTACATTTTTTTTTTTTTTTTTGTATTTATAATGCATTTTATAATGGAAACTTTGAATTACGACGCCTTTAGTAAAAACTAATCCTAGCGTAATTCTTACGGTAAATTTCAAAAATCAGTATTTGGCATTTGTTTTCAAATTCGATGAAAAACTAATAAAAATTCAAAAGCATTGTATGACTTCTTTCTAATACGATAGATAGGACTTTTAAATTATTTATGTAAATGTATTGAGCAATTTATAATTTTATAGATATATCGAACTGATTATTTTGATATAAAATGGTTTATTACTAACAGTATTTGCAACATATATTGATTTTGGTATAAAAAATCTCGATTGAAAAAAGTCAAAGGTTTTTTTCGCATTACAAAAAGGAAAACAAAATCAAGTGTTGAAATTTGCAGTTACCTATACCACTTCATTGAGATTTTAATGATATAATATTGCAATATTGAATAGTCATTGTGATTAGTATAATTTTTTAAAGGAATTATTCAAAAAAGAAATAATTAGTGAATTTGTGTAAAATATAAAATTTTTTGAATAAATTTACTAAAAAAAAATTCAATTCTGAAAGAGGAATTTTATTTACACTTTTTGATCAAGTATTCCTAGATATATATCAATTGCTTCTAAAAAGAGAAAAGAATCAGGAAGAACACTATATTGAAGATATTTCAATATGATTCCCAATTTTTTTAAAAAAATAATTCATACAATAGAAACAGTCGCAACTCAAAAATAAGTATTTAAAAAGTATATATTTTCAATTTTCATAAGTTTCATTATCTTCATTTCAATGGAGATAATGAAATTTTTTGTCATTTTAAAATTTGCTTAATAGTGCTGCATTTTCTGAAATAAATTATAATAACTGTATACTTGATAATCAGTACTATAAACACGGGGATGTCCATGGACTCTGGATTCCTCTCCCCTCCCACTGTAATTCTGATTTCCCCCAGAATTTTAATTCCCCTAAAAAAATGTTGCGTTGCCTCTGACTTAAAGCCTTTCAAATGAGCTAATGAAGGCTTTTATTATTTCTTGCTCTCTCTCCTTGTGTTAACTTAATTACAAAAAAAGCTTTGAAACATTAATCGAATTCATTTTTAGAGGGTAATTCGAAATTTCAGAATTTTCGAATCGAAGAATCAGTGATAAATTCACTCAAAAATTTTCCCATTTTCGTGGATAAATGTTAATATACAACAAATCTCTCTCTTTCTTCTGTTTGTTTTCAAAGAGGCTAATACTCTTTATTCTTAAGTACAGATTTATTGATGTTCTGTTTGGTTTGGTTATATTAACATCGCAGTAGAAGTAACACGAGGGCTTTTGGTGACGGACCTCGTAATTTCGAACCTCGGTCAAGTGACGAGGATAACACCTCCCCTTCTTAAACTTCACACCACGCCAACGGAAGGATTTAGGGCCTCTAACATATTTAACGGGCATCAACCCAGCTACACGGTGAGAATTTAGATACATCAGGGCTGGAACCCCACGATTCGACGAAAGCCGCGACGCTGAGCACTAGGCTACCGCGGCCACCGTTAACGTTCCGATTTTCTCTTAAATTTATAAATCTTAAAAGTGACAAGTATTAATTAAGCCAAAAAAGAGAAGAAAACTTTTTTTAAAAAAACATTTAATTTTATCAGTATCCCTTTTACTTGCTCACTCAAAACACAAAAAACGACTATCATCATTAAACTTCATTCTGGTGTTATGTATGTTAGATAGCAAATTACTGGTAATGGACCCTTCAATGGCCTTATCATTCTCTCCTTCTCTATAAAACCTCAAAGATAAATCGAAAAAAAGAATTTTAAAACTAGAGGGGTAATGCCAGATTGCCATCCCTGTTCTCTACATGGATTTTCTTTCCTGTTGGCGTGCCTGCCACTCGAAGGTCGGGCGGAGGGGGTGACCGAAGTTGTGACACTTGAAGCAGATGACAAGGGCTCTTTGATCCTTTTATGCAATGCCTCCTTAGGGATGACAATTGCCATCACTCACGTACTTCTCGTCAGCCCTTTAAATTACCAGACGTGTCTGAGTTTGATGGAGGATCCAACTCACCATCTTTTCGACACATGAGCTCGATTATTTATTTTGCTTTATTTCAAGCCTTTGACTTCCGCATTTTGATGCGCCGAATGTTATGTTTTAAATGTGGACTATTTATTTCAGCAAGGTCAAGGGAGGAGAAGCATCTGCTCTCTCACACTTATTTAAAAGTTTAAATAAATATTCGGTGGTATGTGATGACAGTGTAATGTCTGTTCGGAAGGAACTTCTGGGTTTTTTTTTTTTTTTTTTTTTGCATTGGAAAAACGCTGCTCTTTGTAATTAATTACGGTTTTTTTTTATCACCCCGATTGAAGTATGCGATATATTCTGAGATGTCTGGAATGCTTTTTCAAAATTACAATGTTATGTACCGTAGATATGTTTTAATGATTTGACATGTATTTTTTTAAAAAAAATTGACTCTTCTATTAGATAGAAATAAAATCGAAATCTTTGTTCTTTCTTTTTGTATTATGAAAAGAGATATGTATTCAAACAGTTGAAGAGAATCAAATATATTTAGATGTGTTGAGAAGGTATTATAAACTTTTCAAAATTTAAACAAAAAAAATATGTATGCATCAGGTACTTGCCAAAAGTTGGTTTACAATACTACATTTAAATTATCTTGGTAACACAGCATTGATAAAACCATTATCTAATTTAATTTTTAAATGTATTGAATCTTGATGCTCTGTTAATTTCTAGTATCTATGAGTTTATTTTTTTAATATGACGATCAAGAAACCATTTCAGATCAGTTATCTTTGAAACAATTATGCGCCCTCAGGAGTTTACCTTCTTCAGATAGATACGGGCATCATGATCCCGTGCCCCCTAGTGATATTTTTTCTTTCTAATGTGGTTTACCGTCTTTGGTAAACAAGGTGAAGCGTCCCCGCGATACCCTAGCGATCTTTCTCAATTTTATCTTCCTTTTTGTAAGAAATTTCAAACTTTCTTTCCTCTTTTTTTCCGAACATAAATCACATCAATACTTTGTTTGACTCAGCGTGGCCACATCTGGCTCTTGCGCCATTCACAACTCCACCATCACTTACTCACACTGAAAGAAATTTCCAAATAATTGCATTGCAGAAATCTTAAAAGTTTTTTGTTTTTGCAAAATTGTCGGACTCGATAAGCTGTTTTCTTAAGTCAGCCGCTTAATAGCTCAACCCTTGGGATTGGGAACTTTTTGACTGACAATAATCGCGTCGATCCGTGAGAGTGAATTTTCGTTTCACTAAGGATTGTAGTGTAGAATAATGGACTGTGCTGTGCATTTGATAGAGATAGGCCTCAAATTCCTCCTGCGGTGCGACGAGGAAATTTGATGAGCGAAATGCCGACTCAAATATCATTCGTCATCTAATTATTGTTCAAAGCTGAGAGGTCGATTGTGCGAATGACCTTGTTCTACTGCGATGTTATATATAAAAAAAAAAAAAAGCAAGCGTTTTTCGTGCGAATGTCTTATAAATGCTCGTTCTTAAAGTTTCTGTTAATTTGATAATAAAATTCAAAGTAAAAGAAATTTCGAATCTAATTATTGAAATTTGTTTACTAGAAATATTATGGTTAACATAATTTTTGAAGAGCAGAGCAATTTAAAAATCTTTAATAGGAAACTTTTAATTATTATAATTAATTTCAAACTGCGAGATGTAATATTTAGTAGATAATATAATATTTACATATTCATAAACTGAAGTTTTATTTATGCACGAGACTAAATTTTATTTATTCACAACGCAATATTCAAATTTGAAAGGGAAAAAAATGCTCATATTTATTACGCAACAACATAAAATACTGAATTCCTAATCTAGTAAGAAGACAATTGTTTTATTTAAAGGAATGATATTCTTTAAGTTTTCAATAATAATTCAAAAATATGAGTTTTTTTTTTATACTTATATAAATTGTAACTAGCAAACACATTGTAATTTACAACTAAAATACTGTTCTCAAAAATAATTACGGGGAAATTAATTATTAATTAAAAAAACGGTTTAATTGTTTCGAACTGAATTGTAAACATTTTACCGACTAAAATCACAAATTCTCTCTCTCTCTCTCTCTCTCTTTTAAATCTAATGTACGTGTTTTAGCCTTTTGTGATGAAATTAATATTTCTTACAAATAATAAAATTCTTTAATCTAGATTGTCAATTGTGTGTTAGATTAATTTTTTATTTAAATAAATTCGTTTGCAAATATATTATTCGAATGAATAGTGGTGAAGTATTTTACGACGAATTCCGTCTTTTCATATGCAAAATACCAATTTTTCCTAATTTGAATAAAAAAAGGCAAATAGTTAATTTTCTCTTAATATCTATTTGCAAAAATTACATTAAAAATATAATGTAGATTCAGTTGATGATAGTTCAAAAAAAAAAAAAAAAAAAAAATTCTGAAGAAAAAAATATGCAGACTACCTTACAAATAAGTTCAGCTAATTCATTCTGACTTTTACCTAATTCAGCAGTTTCATCGAATAATAATTTTGTACACAAACTGTGACAAGAAATCGAGTCAAAAATTTCATTGTGTTTTTCGGTTACAAAAAGGTTTTAAAATAATGAGTCAAAAAAATCTTATACTTTTTTTGTTTCGTTAATTTAGCACAATCAAAAGAATTTATTTTTTGATTCCTGGGCATTTTTTCCCCTTAAAGGCTTAGTCGAATAATTAGTGAGTCAAAGCTGCGTTAAACTGCCTGGAAAAGTGGTTAATGACAGTCACTGTCTCGTAATGGCAGTGTCTCGGGGGAATTAAGGGAATTTTCGGTTTTTCGCTTTTTTTTTTTATGAAAATATTTGACGTAAATTGCAATATGTGTGCATAATACGTTATTTAAATATTTTTCTTAAATACTGAATGTTTATTTTATCCCTTTTATTTTAGAACTTTTTGTAAAGATTTGTCTTCAGTTGGTAAACATGACTATAATTAGAAGGAAATGGGATTGTTGGGCCAATTCGTACCTTTATTCTGTTTGGATAAGTGAATAAATTTGACATTTTCTGGCAATAGCTATTCGATTGAATAGTTTTAAGAGTAAAAGAATTGATACAATATATTTAAAAAATATGTTATTAAAAAAAAAAAAAAAGAACTAAAACCTTTTAGTATTTCCGAATTTTAATACATTTCAAAATATTATCTTTTTTGTTCTTCGAATCTTTCGTAATATTATTATTAGTCACCACCGGGGCTATTGTTTTTGTAAACTGCAAAAAGGTGTCTCTGATTCACTTTTGAAAATAAACTGTGAAATGTATGCGACTTGTTTATTTTCCTTTTAGTCTGCAATATTTACATTTGGCTTAAAAATTTAATAATTTGTCGTTTGCTTTAATTTCATTGTCTGAAAAGAATATTTTTCTCCACTTCGACATTTTAAATTTGCTTTAATTCTGATTTTTAACTAAACAATTCAATAATTACGAGGGTTGCTATTTATATTTCTGTCCTAATAATGAAAAAACAAATATGTAGGATCGAAATTGGTTTTATTGTTTTTCAAAATATTCTCCATGATGATCAATACACTTTTGCATGCGTTTGAACCAATTTTCAAAGCACTTTTTCCAGTCCGATTGAGGTAACTCCAAAACATGCGTTTTGAATGCATCAACCGCTTCTTCGAGGGTCGAAAATCGTTGTCCACGTAATTTATTTTTGATGTGTGGGAATAAGAAGAAGTCATTGGGTGCCAAATCAGGGCTGTACGGCGGATGACCCATCAGTTCGATCTTTCGCTCCGTCAGAAATGCCTTTGTTTGAGTCGATGTGTGAGAGCTCGCATTGTCATGATGAAGAATGATTCGCCTGTTCTTCTGCTTTTTTCGAATTTCTCCGATGACTTCTGGCAAACAAATGGTCGTGTACCATTCAGAATTGACCGTCCTGCGTTGCTCTAACGCCACTGTTGCCACATGACCGTTAATGCCGAAGAAACAGGCAATCATTTGTTTCGATGTGCTTCTTCCTCGAACAACTTTTGTTGGTTTTGCCTCATCTTGGAAGACCCATACAGTTGATTGCTGTTTTGTTTCCGACTCATATGCATAGATCCATGATTCGTCACCTGTGTAGATGTTATACACAGCCTTTGATGTACCTTGAATGTATTTTTCCAACATTTCCTTGCACCAATCGACACGAGCCTTTTTTTGAGCGTTTGTCAGATTATGCGGGATCCAACGCGAACAAATTTTTTTTACGCTCAAATGTTCATGCAATATTTTATTGATGCTAGTCATACTAATGTCCAAAGACGCCTCTATCTCACGGTATGTCACATGACGATCTTGCTTTATCAGTTCACGCACAGCATTGATCTTTTCTGGCACAACAACGGTTTTTGGACGACCTGCACGGGATTCGTCCTGGATCGAACATCGACCACGATTAAATTCGTTATACCAATTTTTTACAGTGCTGTAGGATGGCGCTTTATCGCTGTATAAAGAATTAAGTTCATCGAAGCACTCTTGTCTTGACAATCCACGTCGAAAGTTATGAAAAATAATGGCACGGAAATGTTCACGATTCAATTCCATTTTTTGACAGAGAAGAACTTTTCAATTTACTGTCAACAACACAAATAAAGCTATAATGGTAAATCGTTTGCTGAATTTATGTTTAAAAATATCAAACTTTCGATTAAAATCGTCTGCGGTCGCCTAGCAACACTTACTGTTGCCAAGGCCAGAAATATAAATAGCAACCCTCGTATTAAGAAAAAGGTTAGTATGTTTGATGGCTAAATCTGTTCATTAGAAAGTTTTGAATAGAACAATTATTTAAATTTTTTTTATTTATTAACAAATATGCTTATATGTTGTTATATTGAGAAAATGCCGTCATCAAAAATGAGTGGGCATAAAATAAAAGCTGTGCATGACGTTACGTTCAAAAGATTGACAATATAATACATTATGATTATAATAATTACTTTTTCTTTGCGTAAGGTATATTTACATTACCAAGTTGTATTTAATTAGATATTTATTGTTTGCTTTTATTTTAATATTCGAATAGAATATTATCTTTTTTAATAATTTATCACTTGCTCTAATTTTAATATTTAATTTAATAATTGATTTTTAAGGTAGGATCAATTGTTTTTATTCTTTTTGTTGTTAACTTTGGCAACGCTTTTGTCCTTTAGATTGTTTTACTTGTGAAAATGAAAATTCATCAGGAATTTGAAGAATCTATTGTCTTATCTAAATAATAATATGTGTTCTGTGGAACCTAGGACTCAAAAGTTCACTTACTTAACGCTATTTAATATTCATTTTGAAGAATTCTACTTATTCGAGAACTTAACAGAGAGAAAAAAAAATTGCACATGTTAAAAGGAAATTAGCAAAATCAATTTTAATTTTATTTATTTATTTATTTATTGTTTATATTTTAATAATTGGTTAATAATTCTGTTAAATTCTTTAAGTAAAAATAATAACTATGAAATATTCAATCATAAAAATTTAATGAAGTATGAATAATAAAAATTCATATTATTTATAGTTTACTGGATAAAATAAAATTTTAGATGTCGAAAGAACATGCATTGATAAGATCGTATCATTGTTCATGGGAGCTTACAGTTCGTTTTTCTGCAGGATTACTTTTGTGAAAATTATTTAACTTAAGTTATAAGTGTTAATAACTATTGAATTTGAAACCAGTGACAGGAGAATATTTAATCATATGAATATTTTAATTAAACACACTTTTGTTGTAAAATAGGATTTTTCATTTTAGAAATGAATATGGATTAAATATAAAGTTAGTAGTTAATTTTTTAAAAAAAATTTTAATATCAATATAGTTTACGTAAAACTTTTTTTTTCTGTGATATCAAAATGTTAAATAACATGCAATGTGTTTTTATCCTGAATTACAGGGATATTATAGAAAGCTATTTGAAAGAGTAAACTGTACTATGATCCATTTGTAATAAACTAAACTATATATATTTGAATGTAAATTCATGCCAACCATGTATCAGTCATTGCTATTTTAATAGAATGTCGTTGAAATCCCTCCATCCTTTTTTATTCTAAAATAAACAAAATAAGAAATTAGAACATTATTAAAATTTAAAATATTTCAATTCCAATTTAATATTTATTGTAAGTATGATAGTTGGAAAAAAATGTACTGTTCACTAAAAAATTTTCCCCCGTAAACTAATTACAGTTTCATTTCCTTGCCGATTTTTTGATATTAAAAAAGTACACATTTCTGAATATTTCTCTTCCTACTCTAAGAAAGAAAACAGAAATAATAATAAAAAAAAAATGACATTTAAAAAAAAGATGCTGAAAGAAAATAAAAAGAGAACATTAATAATTTTCCTTCGAACTCATGAATATTTTAAAGCAATCCTTACACAGTAATTGGGAACGAACGAAAATTCGAAACTAAACTTGCATGGGAAGAACATTAAGAACGGCTTCCTCTTTCCTAAGTAAAGAAAAGTATCTTCGGGAGCGAAACTTTTAAGGAGGATTATTTGCAACATTGTAGCAGGAGAGATTCTATGTATAGGTGCGGTGTAATGGATCATTATCAACTCCAGTGTCTCTATGGTAACGGGAGGGAGATCGATCCCTCTTGGATGGAGTTGACAAGATTCTTTTTTATTATTATTCAGAGTGGCTCTCACGTGCATATGGGATAAGAATTTTGCGATCTGTTGAACGTTCCCCGACAGTTAATACCTCAGTTATTTATTCACGCTATGGTGGACTTTAAACTTTTTTTAACACTTCATAATAGACTTTGAAAGTATTTCAGATGTCGTCAGTTGCTTATAAGCATGAATGAATGGGTGGATTACTGTATTTGTTTTTGTTTAATATCTTTTGCTGCGACCAGCAACGGAAAAAAAAAATTAGTTTTTTTCACACTTGCGGCCTTAGAAGTATCGGTACATTTTGTGTTCGTATTGGCTTATTAATATATCTCTGAGATTTTTATTTTTATACTTTATATTTTTTTTATACTTAGACTCTTTTTTTAAAGTTATATATGTAAATTTAAATTTAAAAAAATCAAGTGAAATATAGATTAGTTTTACTAAGCAACGTTGATATTCGTGTGTTTGTACGGTCATTTGAAAAAAATTAATATTCCTTCGTGTACCAATAATTTCAAATAGTAAAAAACGAAAAAGAAAACTACCTATTTTATCTGGGAAATTTCCGTTTCTTTCCTTTTTGATATTTCGAGGAACTGTGGTAGCTTGATGATAAGTTTGCAAACTTCCAAATCTGAGGTTCACGGGTTCAAGATCCGATTTCTCCAAATATTTTCTTGTAGAAAAATCTTTGTGACATCTCTTAGAAACATGATAAGCCAATAAGGCTTGTGTGACTCTTTACAACGTGGGGGTGAAGTTTAGATCAGAGGGTGAAATTTAGATCATGAAGTTTAGAACATAGACTCAGTTGTAGTCTTGACTGTTATTCAAAATTTCGAGGTTCATTGCTCAAAATTCTTTATACGAGTGATTGAGATTGTTTATTAATGCTTCAATGAGAAGCAACACGCGGGTTATTGGCGACAGACCTCGTGATGATTCTGAACCTCTGTCAAGTGATGAGAACGACACCTGAACTGAAACCTCTCTCTCCAAACTTCCACACTACGCCTTCGGGAGGAATAATGCAACCTCGAACAGATTTAATGTACATCAGCCCTGGTTACACAGCCGGTCTTTAATGACATTTGGGTGGCCGCGGTAGCTTAGTGGTCATGGTTTCGGATTCGTCATGGTTTTCGTTCAGTCGCGGGTTCGATCTTTGGCTACCAAAGACCCGCTGTGTAGCCAGGGCTGATGCACTTTAAATCTGTCAGATCCCAAAGTCCTCCCGTTGGCGTGGTGTGGAAGTTAGGAGAGGGGGTTTGCTGGCTCAGGTGTCGTCCTCGTCACTTGACCGTGGTTCAAAATTACGAGGTCCGTCGCCAATAGTCCTCATGATGCTTCTAGTGCGACGTTAATAAAAACTAAACTAAAACTTAATGACATTTGGACTCGAACCCACGACTCGATACAAACAACGCTGGCCGCGAGTTCGCGATCATGATTACTAAGCTTCCACATCCACAAATAGAGAGTCAGATAACGATAAAAACTAAGTTATGAAAACTATTTATTTGTGTGTGTACATATAAATATATGTTTTTATATATTTTTGGTTTACATTTTCTATTAGTTTTTGCCCATTTAAACTGAGATAGTATTCATCTATAATAATTTTTAATATTATTTTAGTTTCGAAAAAAAATTTGTTTTAATTTTAAACTTAGTAACCTGGTGGAAGACGCGTATTTTTAGAATAGCTTCTTTTACGAATATTAATACTCTTAGGTTTACTAATTTTAGTAGGTTTAGTTAATGCAAAAGTTAATAATTTTAAATTGATTACTTGGTACAGATTTTTAAATAATTTAAATTTGGTATTATAAATATCCTCAGTTTTGTACAGTTAGTTAATCAATAGTGTTTTGCGATTATAAACAATGCGATATCGCGCCATACTGAAGTGAGTTTTGTGCAGCAAATTTCTCGTGAGGGTAAAATTTATAACTTTTTTTTTGGGTTTAAAAAATGTTTTTTTAAATGTGGATTAATGAACATAGATTGTTTTTAAGTTTATGTTTATTTATTTTAGTTTAAATGCATTTTTTTTTTTCTTTTTCTAATATCGAATTCTTATTCGTTTATGGAAATTTGATTATTCTTGTTCTGTGCCATTAATGATAATGTAATTACTGAAGTTCTAATGGTTGTATCCGTTAAACTAGTTTTATCACACTTTTCTAAGTCCAATACCTGGTGCAGTATTTAAATAACATTATCCCCATTTTTGTTTTTCCTTCATTCTTTTCCCTTGAAATTTACTATGTTTTTTTGGGTAGCTTTGTTGTAATTTTAACTAGATTGTAATTTTTAATTACTGGCTTATATTTGTTTTGAATTAAAATTACTATGCATAATTTATATATTTTCAGTTAATTAATGCTTTTTTCTTTATAATATTTTGGTAAGTTTTAAATTAATGTTATATTTTTATCTTGATTATTTTGAGTTATTTTGATGCTTTGATTTTTCAATTTTGAGATATTTGTGACTTTTTAGTTTAATAATTTTTTTTTTTTTAATTTGGTTTTTAGTTGTTATAACTTTTAATTTTCATTATGAATTTGTCTAATTTAAAATTATGCCTAATTATATTAATAATTATATAAATATTTTTAGTCATGTAAATCTGCATTAAGGACGAGTTGACGTAATTGTTCGAATTTTCATGATGCTTTTCTATACTTCAAAAATTAGTATGAAATAATTGTAAACCAATTATTTTAAATATCACATTTTTTTTTTTAGAAATTCTTATCCATTGATACAAAGTATTATAGCAAAAAATGTACTTCGTAAATGAATCAGATTGAATCAATGTCTTTATTTATTTAAATTATAATGAATAATTCTTAACTTGCATTTAAACGTGCCTCATTAAAATATTTCAGAATGGAAATCTCCATTCAATAGAATCAGCAGTTAAATAGATCATATTTCATTGAATAAGGATGAAAAAGTTTCAGAATTTAGCGATCATGCTTCCACAAAACTCTTCTAATTTAATTTAGTGTATACCATTTAAATCCTTTATTTAAATTTACTCCCGTCGATTTAATTCTCAGTAGCGCTCCTTTTCAAATCCTCATTAATAATTTAGCAACATTGTATCATCCTATAATCACACACGATATTCGCCCGAGTAAATACCATAAACTCGTTTTATGGTAGATATTTCATTTAGATAAACTTTTATCTAGAATTTGGTTAATAAGTTTTCAAGTAGTGTGTTACAATTAGTCTCGTATTTTCACAAAATGTATGTATTAAATTTATAATTTTATTTTATTTTGTTCCAATTGAAACGCTAATGCTTATTGATGATGGGTATAAAATTAAGAAACTCGGAATGGCATTAAGAGTAAGTTATAAAAAATATTAAGAGGGAATTTAATGAATATGTTGGTTCGTTTTTTTATTTTAATTTAATAGCATATCACTCGGCTCGTTGCAAAAATATTAGATATGTATGATTTCCATAATTTTCGAAAGAATTTAATAACCGAATTTTCTTTTTATGTATAAATTTTAATTTTCTTTGGAAATAATATACACATTATGGAATAAGAAATAAGCCTGATCATGGAAGAGCTGAACTTTTTTACTGAGCAATTAATTTTATTAAATATGTATCTTATTCGCTGGGTGTTACATTAATGATTTATACTTTAATTTTTTTTTCTTTGCTTTACAAAAGTATTATTATATAGTCTTTTAAAACCATTATGTTCTTCAAACCATTTGCTGAATAAATAGTTGAAAAACCTAATAATCTCACTCCATTTTGAAAAATTAAAAGAAACACTGTAATTTTTGCACAGCAGATTTTTTTTTTTTTTTTTTTACTTAGATTTGAATTTTAATACTATTCTTTTATTCTTTATCCTTCTTTTTTTAAAAAATTAATGTTTGGAAACTTCTAAAAATACTGAAAAGTGTTCTCATTCCGAGTATTTCATGTTATTATTCATCACTAGAATTCATCATCAAGAATACTAGTGGATACTACATATTTAATTTATGCTCATTTAAAAATCTACAAATAAATATAAGATAAATTTTGAGACACATTAAGAAGCTACTTCTCAACTCTTATACATAACAGTGGCTGCGGTTGTCTGGTAATCATGGTCACAAATTCGCAACCGATCTTGTTTTCGTCTTGTCGTGGATTCGAGACCTGGTGCTATTAAAGACTCGCCACTTAGCGGGATTGATGCACATTAAATCTGATCCAGGTCTTAAATCTTTCCGTTGGCGGGGTATGGAAGTTTAGTGAGGGAGGTAGCTCAGGTGTCGTCCTTGTCACTTGACCGAGGTTCAAAATTACGTGGTTCGTTTCCAATAGCTCTCTTGTTGCTTCTCAGTGAAACAGTAATAAACAATCACATCACTTATACATCACAGTTTAAATAAATTAGATCAAAATTATACTAGCAAAATAAATTATGCCGACAATCCATTGAGTAAATAATGTAAAATTAATGTAATTAAGTTCAAATTCGTCAATATCACAAATGGGAACTTGCGAATGGAAATGATCTGACTCAAGACGTCATTCATTTGACTCGGACTTGAAAGACTTAACTTTCGCGAAATAGTGATGAATATGTTCGTTCATTTATAATATCATTTAAAGAGAATTGTGTCAAAGATAATCATTAAAAAATGAATCGCGTTAACAAAAAATTTAGAATTGTTTCAAAAATTTAATGATAAAAGTAACGAAAAATCATATTATGGCAATATTTACAAATATTGCAATAACAAATTAATGTAGAAGTATGTATTATTACTTATAAGGTATTAGAAATAGAAGAATAGAAATTAATATTGTTATATATGGAATAGAAAAAGATTGGAATAGAAATTAATATTTTTATATATGGAATAGAAAAAGATTGGAATAGAAATTAATATTGGAAGAATATTAGAATAGAAGTTAATATTGTTATACAGAATAGAAGAATATTAGAAGTTACTTTTGTAAATAGAAATGTGATTCAATTTTAATAGACTGTAATAAAGCTTACAAAAAAGATATTTTATTATTTTATCATGTAATTTTGTAGAAAAGCTTAACTAAATATTAATGTTGGGATGGCGTAACATTTTCAACTTTGAGTAGTTTTCTGAAACTAATATAAAAGTACAAAATCTTTTAGCAACTGAAATTTATTATGAGATTTACATGAATCTCATATTTTCATCCGCTGGAGCGAATATAATATTTCATCTTTATTAATTTTTTCTCAAAATAACACGTATCCAAAAGGATACAATTTATCGTTCGTATATTTTGTCTCTTGTTAACGGCCTTCTGGATTTCCGATTGGATCTTGGAACATCTTCGAACGGTTGAGGAATGCTCGGATTTTAATTCCTGGGTTCGTCGGTGGGCCTAATATTAAGTAGCGGTCATTAAACTGGTTTAAAGGTCCTGCATCGTACCAAGCAGTTGATCCAGCCGATGGACGAGAGGGGAGGGAGGGGTTGCTATAGCAACGGACCGTTCGTTCACCCCTTTCGATCCGATGACGGAGGGATCAACCAGGTTGGTTTCAAGGTTAAAACCTGTCCTCGTCGCGGAAAAAAATCCCCATTTTCTTCATCTCGAAAGGAGGACCCATTGTCAAGTCGTCTTCATCGGCACGCAACGGGATTTTATGATGGAATGTACGAGGAATGGATAAAAACAGAAAAGGGGAGTTAATGATGCGGTATTGCGTGCATGCGCTTTGGGGGAGGGGGACGGAGCCAGGAAGTAGGGTATAAGAAAAAACTAAAGACTGTGCGAGTTTTTTTTTTTTTTTTTACCAAAATTGAAACTGATTTGTTCGTGCATAGAAAATTATCGAATTAAAATGTTTCAATTTGTTGCTTTCTTTGATATTCAAGGCATATAACTTGTAAAATAGAATCGTTTGAATTCTAGTGAATCGTTTGGATTTTCAAGAAAAAGAATTTGGTGGAGTTAAGGAGACAATTTGTTTCAGTGTTGCATGATTTTGTGTAATTGTCAGTGTTCATTTGGCTAATAATATCGGGCCTTGGAATTTAGAAACACGATCGAATAACTTGGACAAAGCATCATCATTCAATAACGGGTGACCAATTTTTTTGATAGATATTTTGGGCTCATTCCAGCAATTTAATATAATTTATGTATGAGATTTGCGGACCAAAAAATTGATGGGCGCTAAGTGTTGTTTGCGGCCTCTAAGATTCTAACCTAATGGATAACGTGTCCTTGAGAACGCCATCTAAGCCGGATGCCCCGTTTTTCCAACATTTACTATGTGCCATTACATTACTCCCAATTTTTACTATGTTATTTATACGTTTTCTCTATTATTCACTTGTTTGTAGAAAGAGATTTTGAGTTTGCATTATATATATATATATATATATATATATATATATATAATGCGTTTATTTAATGTAATAAATTTTTTCATGGACGAGAAAAACGCGGCATTCAAAATAAGTCATAACTCTAATGAAAACACCATTTTTTAATAGTTTGTTTATTTCTTTTGATGAGAGAGAGGCAATTTAGATTCATTTTGAGAAGATCAGCAACGCGACCCTGGCCGTCATGGCCAGCGAGCGTGAGAGAATTTTACCTTGTTTCGAATTTATATGGAGGGATTTCTTCAAATTGTGTGATAATCATATGGTATTGGATGAAGAGATTTTTTAGAGACTTCGGCTGCTGATTCAATCTAGTGTATTGAGTGTATAATCTAGTGTATTATCCTTACAGGTCTGCAATCGTAGGAAAAGTTTATATATATATATATATATATATATGTGTGTGTGTGTGTGTGTGTATTTGTGTATATATATATATATATTGTTTTTTTATCATTGTAAAACCAGTCTCATGAAAATATTCCAATTATTTCTCCAGGTATGTTTTAAAATGTATATGACTATCTCTGATCAACTTTATCGTACGGAAAACTAAATCTCATTTTCTTAAAATGTGATTTATCATCGTTTCTCTTAAGGAATCGTAAGAATATCCTTACGAATATTATCCAGTTGTATTATATTATTTTGCATAATATGAACAAAAATTATTTTGTTTCGTACATATTTTCATATCTTTTCAGTTGTAGGTACATATTCAAATATGAAAATTTTGAATGTAAACTTCAAATAATCCTTAAAAAAATTTGAAACTGCATTAAATATAAAATGCTTTTAATTTGATCGTATTTCTTAGCATTATTGTTTGTGCTATGAAACAAATATTTTATATTCTGAAACAAAACCATATTTATGTCTATACGCGCGACATCAAATAATGTATCATCAAATAATGTGAAAATAAAGCGTTTTCATGGAGCAATATTTTGATAAATTATTAAAAATCTATATGAATATTTAAAATTATCAAAATACAAATTATTAATTAAGACATGCAAAAAAAAAGTATCATTTCATGGAAATTTTAAACAGATGTAAAGACTCGAAGAAAGTGCAAAAAATGCTCGATTTATAGCGATTGGCGGTCGTATGATGCCGAAGTATCGTTGCTTACAAAAAGGCTCATTTGTGATGAAAATTTGTAATTTCGAACCACGATTAAAGGGTAATTTTACTTGAAAGCTTGGGACTCGGACAATGCAGTGAGCTAGTATCTCTAAATTTCCGCATACATTGACATGTAAGAACTATGAGAGGCCGATTTAGATTTAGTTGTCACTTTCTTGGGAAGTGTACATACGAAATAATTGAAATCGGAAAAGAAAGCCCCTGCAACCCATTCATAGATCACGTCGCTTACCAAACTAACTTGACTTGGCCAGGTTTTTTTAATGCAAAGAAATTTGGGTTTTTAGTTTTTTTTTTTTTTTTAGTTCTCCCGCTATCTTTTTTTAATACTTATATTTCATTTATTAATATATAATTTTGATCTAAAGTTTTCTAAAATGTATTAGTTGTTAATCTATGTGTACATAAATTACTTTTATATCCAATTTTTACTTCGCAATCCTTAAAAAAAAATTATGTCACTTCTTTACGAATATTTTTATAGATATTTTTGCCATTAATCATCAAATTATTATATTTATTTTTAAAAGATTTTTATCTTCTATGGAAGACTTTTTTTTCATGCAATTTTTATACTTAATAGAAAATTAAATATGTATTATAACACGATCAGTAATTCAAAATATTCAAGTTAAAGCTTAATAAGTTTACGTTTGAAAAATACAAGAAGTTAAGCAAAAGATAATCTAGCTCAATATATTTTTGTTAGAAAATTGTTTTTTAGTGTAACAATTTCTTGTAAAAGTATTCCTATAATTTACGAGGCAGCAAATGCATAAAAGAACATTTTTCTCTCTAATGAAGGCCGTAAAAAGAATTCAAAGGGAAAAAATTCTTGTTTTCTAACTAATGAACACCAGAGAATGAGACGTATTCTTACTTTCGAAAATTTTTTCCTTATTATTGTTTTGATTTGTGGGACTTAATTGTTTCCGCTTTTTTTTTTTTTAATCTTATTGTTTTTCAAACACATATAAATATAATTATATGGAATGGTTTCCTTAAAGTATATAAAATATTTAATTCTTAATAAGAAATTTTTTTGTTATTATAAATTTTATAATGGGTATTATTGGCGAATTTCTCTCTAAAGTTAATATTAATATTTGATTTACACAAAGCTTGATTTATTAATAATATTGAGAGAGATTACATGTACAAGCATGCATATATATATATATATATATATATATATATATATAGTAAAATTTTCAATATATACTTAATCAAAAAGGAAAAAATAAATTTTAAAGTAAAATTTACGAAACTGCAGCATAATTTATATTATTAGAGTAAAATTAACTGCAAAAAAATGAAATAAAAATATCATTATTGCAGACAAAATGTGGGCCGCGGTAGCCTAGTGATCAAGGTTGCGGACTAGCGGTTGGCAGTTTTCGTTCAGTCGCGGGTTCGATCCTTGGCCACCAAAGACCCTCCGTGTAGCCGGGCTGATGCACGTTAAATCTGTTCGGGGCCCAAAGTCCTCCCGTTGGCGTGGTGTGGATGTTAGGAGAGAGGGGTGCCAGCTCAGGTGTCGTCCTCGTCACTTGACCGTGGTTCAAAATTACGAGGTCCGTCGCCAATAGCCCTCGTGTTGCTTCTAGTACGACGTTAATAAAAACTAAACTGCAGACAAAATGTAAGTTTTCTACAAATCCATAAAACACCAAAACCAGCTAAAATATAAACGCTTCTTTAAAAAAAAACCAAAAGATTTTTAAGAATAACACTTCAAAAATTGACACTCATAGTATAGGAAAAAGTGAAATTAATATAGTAAGCAAATTAGAGAAAAATTGGAATACATATTGCATTATTAAAATGCTCTGTATTTATTAATACATTTTTTTCCATCAAAATTTAAAATGACCGTTGAAAATGTTTGTGAAAGCATCTGTAATCGTTCTGCATATGGATAAGAGTTCAACACAGACAGTGCCATAATTTTAATGCCATCTTTTAAAATTATGCATTGCAGATATTTTTAATTTCGACGGATATGAGGATTCTGGATGTTATTTTAAAGAAATGAATAATTATAAGATCATTTTTATACCATTTTGTTCGGTACTTCCCCTTCAAATTTCGATTCTAATCTAATAGATGACATCATGAATTAATTGGAACTATCATAACTCTAAGCTGCTAAGTAAACAGAATTTTTCATGACTATATTGCCAATGCTTTTCTTTACATGTATGTTAATTTTGTTGTAGATGCCGTAATCTTTCCCCTTAAATTAATTTAATTTCAATTCTCTCCCTGCACAATTCCAGTTCCAGTTTTAAAGAAAAACTATGTTAGCTTCCTTCAATAGCTGTTGAAAAAATGATTCCTACCAGCAATCGTTATAATCTCGAAATTTTTCTCTCTTCCTCTTCTGTTTTGTATTTATTCCGAAAAAAGCAGTGAAATATCTTTAAAAAAATTCTTTTTCTTATGAAAATTCAATTATTTTAGAAACTGTAATGCTTCCTATTTTTCTTGTTTAGCTTTGAAAATAAAATTAAAAAAAAAAAAAAAAAAAAAGGAAATACGAAGAAAATATATGAAAAAAAAAAAAAATGTTTTTGTTTGAAAGAATGTGAAAGAAGTTTTTTAAGAAAGATACCGATTGTTACTTCCCTCGGGAGATACTTTTTTGATTTCATTTTCTTTTCTTTTTTTTTTTTTTTTTCTTCCCTTCTTTTTTTTACTACACAGTCGCATAATTATATTAGAAATTTTCTTTAAATAATTGGTCGATAGAATGATGGTAAGTAACAATGTGTATGAGCATACTTAAGCAAAAGAAACAGTATAATTATCTTTTCCATTGCCATAATTTTTTTTCTAGTATTACATTTGCGTTCTTACCCACTTTGTAATTATTTTAACAAATTTTCTTATTCAAGATAAGACTAATGACTGCATTTGAAATTCTTTTACAAAATATTTTTCAATGCACATCAGATTTTTTTGTAAAAATTTCCACAAAACATTACTTAATAAAATCAAATGTTCAAAAATATATTCTAGTATTTATATTTGTATAATGTAAAATAAATAAATGAATGCTGTTGTTTCTTAGCTGAGGTGTTCTTTACAAGCTATTAATCATTTTAAAAAAAATCCAATCACCTTGTTGAATTGAACGTAAAATTATCTGTGAAAATTATTCAGTTTTTCATCTTGATATGTAAATTTTTATTCTTACGAAATACTGATCTGCAATAATGAATCGTGAAATAAGATTTGCGTTCTTTTTTTTCGGTGGTCGGCTAAGTTTAAATTTGTTATTGGAAATACCGTAATAAACTTGAAATATATGAAGCAAAGTGCACGATTTCATCTGATGTCAAACACAGAGCTTCTCCACACGCCTTCATACTTGACCTTCAACCCAACAGCTAGTAGAACTGGAAGTGAATGAAAATAGTTGACCTACTGCTTCCTATTGCGAGTTATGATTTCATTTCCTTTGCTGCCTTTAAATTATTTGATTGTAATCTTCCTCCAATTTCTCCTGCTCCTGCTTCCTGCCAATTCATTCTGTTTCACTCTAGAGCCGTTCAGCCAATATTAGCAGAATTTTTAACCAACAAAATAAATTTATTATAAAAATATAAAGGAATTCGATTATATAGTAATCTGGCGTTTAAACGAAAAGTTAACATCTCGCCAGTGTTTAAATAGAACATTGTGAAAAAAAGCAACAAAAAAAAAAAAAAAAAAAAAAAGGGAGAGGAGAGGAAAGAAAAAAGATGTTTAGTAGTGTCCTGTGTGTGTGTTTCCCGCTACACGCGGCATTTGGTCTCGCATTACACTGACAGCTGGTTTCCATTCGCATCTCTTCCTCACTTTGAAGGGGCTGTGTGAAAATAAAAACCTATCCACCTATTCTTTATTTGTGTAAAAATACTTTTTGGGACGATTATTTTGATTCCTACTACTTTACTTCTCTTCCCTTTATTAATTTATATAATTTTTTATATTGTGTGAGGTTTTTCACATAGATACTATGCATAATTTCTGATATTTTCAATATTAAATGGGGGGAAATAATGAAATTATATATTATGAAATACAGAGTTTATCAAAATGATTTATCGGATTTCTAAGTTGCACATTTTCGTAAGTGAACAAAACAGAATAATATGTAATACATGAATGCAAAGGGAATATATATAGAAAGTTTTTTTTACAAGTATTCGAAATAACTTCCTTTAGCTACACTTTTAATGTCAATTTAATATATAAATTCCTGCCAAAAAAAAAAAACACGTTGTAAAGCGTCATTGGTAATTGATTGTACAGCAGCAGAAATCCTTTGATTAATTTCTCATACATTCATGGGAATTGGTGGTGCATACGCTTTAGCTTGTACTAAGTCTCGAAGGAAAAAATCGTATGGGATCATATCAAGTGATTTAGGTGACCAGCTGTGTAACATTCTGTCATCTGGTCCTCTACGACCGATCCAACTGCGAGGTAGCTCGTGAAAGCTCCTAAAACAGTTTTCGTGGAATAGTTTCACGAAGAACACCAGAGGACCATCCATTTTGCGCAAAAAAACTTCCACGATTTTCTTTTGTACTCATGTATTACTTATATTTTTTCGTCGTTTATTTTTCAAAATATGGAATTTTAAAATTGGATTAATCATTTTGAATAACCCTGTATATCACATTAGTTTTACGCTTTTACATAAATCCATATGGAGGGATCCAGCTGTAGAATAAAAAGATTTTTACAAAAATGTGTTTACATGTTAAAAGGTTGTTTTATCAACATTTACATCGCATTTTTCCAATAGCTCTAAATCGTATTCGCCATTCTTAGATTTTAAGCGGAAATTTAGTTTCACGTTCGATTTTATTATTTAATGCATTTAAAACTTGCATGGAAACGAAACTGCATTTTATCTGCATCTATACTTGAATGAAATACGTAAGCTCATCTCTGAATCTTACATCTAGTTGTAGTGACTCCCAAAATTGAATATGCACCACTCACTCTCTTTCTTAAATGTGTAAAGCAATATTATTAAATATTCATTTAAGTTTAATATTTATCTGAACAATAAAATGTGCATTATTAAATATGTACTAGGCAAAGATAACGAAATGAAGGATCCTTAATATTTTAAATATCATAAGTTTTACTTTCAAGTTACAGATTTCTAAGTCACAAAATCGAGTGTACACATAGTATAACTTTAAAAAAATTTATTACGTAAATTAATATTTTTTGTATATACTTTTGCATTTAAAACACCTTCCAAACGGAGTGAATTGATTTGTACGAATTTGAGTTGTTTTGCTGGATACTTTTGCCTATTTTTCTTGTTATACTGTTTGTAGATGTCCTTTTTTTCCTGGTATGCTTTTGAATGGATTTTTTTTTCCAGCTGTGACCCCAAGTTTTAGAACACAACATTGTGATCGAGAGATAATGTTGCTGTATGCATTTGCTTTTTACAATGGTACAACAACCATTACTTAACAATGTTAGTTGTATGTTTTGGGTTCGTTATCTTATTGAAACATACAATGTGCTTTCTTCAACCTAATTTCTGAGTTTTTAGATTTAAATTATTCTGCAGTATATCCAAATATTTCATTTTAACCATGACTCCGCCGATAAAAGCTGATTTTCCCACGCCTTTTGTATATATGGAAACCCTTAACAAGAACCAAAGCACTACTACGCTTGACAGTGAGAATGGTATATGAGGATTATTTCAGAGTTAGGCTTCCGCCAAACATAACATCACTACCTCTAAAACATTAAATTAGCTCTCATCTTAATATTTTGATTTTGGGATGTGATTGTTAGCGTTTTTTTTCCCCTTTAAAAATGAACAGTTTTCGTCTAGCTACGCGACCATTATAATTTGATTCTCTGAGTACTCATCGAATTGTTTCTGCAGATATACATCTTGTCGCAGTAGAAGTAGATGAGACAATTTTTACAATGCTCACTATAGGATTTTTTCATAATTCTCGAATGATGTTTCTCTTAGACGTCGAACTGCCGATTCTTTTTCTCTCTCTCTACTCCCTTTTCTAGGCTTAATTGTAGTTTGTTTAAAATCTTTATACTTATGGATAATTTTTGTACGCTTTCAAGATTGTGTAGAACTTCCTATACCATGTCACGTTGAGACTTAGCCTTTTCTAGCTTACAAATGACGATTTCCGGAATTTCAATATTAGTTTCAGTTCAGGAGCTTATTATCACTTCTAAAATATACTTTTTTCTCCTAGGAAACAAAAATGATGTGGTCATTCATTAGCAAATAGTGGAAGAAAAATCGCAATTTTTACAGGATGTATATACTCAATTTTGTGACAATGAAATTTGATGCTTCGACATAATTTTTTTTAAATTAGATTATTATGGATTCCACTCTTTTGTTTCTTAGTCTAATACAATAGTGCGCATTTTATTGTTCCTATAAATATTCAACCTAAATTAGTGTTTAATAATATTGTTTTTAAGTCCTTATGGAAGTTAATGAGAGGTGTATATTCAATTTTGGGAGCCGCTGTATGTTGGCAACACAGTGAAAAAAAATTAGCCCTAATCAAAATTATTACAACGTTTTTCTGAATTTCACTTGGTGTGTGTGTGTGTGTGTGTGAGTGTGTGTGTCATCAAATTTTCGATCGTTAATTTAACTAACTTCCCATCAAGCTAGAGCTTTGAAATTTTGGGAATCGTTCGTATTCGCCTAACAATGCAATATTTACACGTTTGCGACAAGTTTTAACTAATATTTCAATAATTTTAATAAGTCAAAATATTCTTTCCTCTAAGCGCTTTTAGGATTGAGGGAAAAATTTCTTTCCCCCTCTGGGAGCACCGGGCACTCCCCACACCGCATGAGGTTATCGTAAACCTTTTGTACTCGCAAAGGGGAGATACTATCTCCCCTTTACAATCTCCGAGATAGTAAGGGTTGCTGACTTTTAGTCAGTAATCATTCGCAAGAAAGAAAGTTTCCAATATTTGGCGTCATGTCTTATCACAATAATTTTTTCTGAATTCTGGTTCCCATTTTTTTTAATAGAATGACTTACAAACTTTCAAATGCATGTTTTGATTTTATGAGTATTATGAATTTTTTAATACTGTCACAAATGTCTCTTTTTAAGTGAATTTTAAAGTTAAAAATAACTAACAGTTTTAACTAATATTTCAATAATTTTCTCTAATAAACTTTGCCACTATATAAAAACGTTGTTTTTAAAAGCGTTGGTTTTTATATCGAATTATTTTTTTCTTCTTCTTCAAATATATAAATATATATTTTGAATTGAGAGATAAAACGCAATTTAAGTCTTTGAAAACAGTTGTATTAATTTGATTGCTTTCTTTGATGATACCTTTTTGTTTGAAAAGATTTCAAACAAAAAAAAGTACAGGAACTCCGCATAAACTTAATTAATATACTAAAGTTTTTTTTTTTTTTTTTTTTTGCGATTCATGAACTTTGAACATTCAATGTAAAGAAAGGAATGTTACAAAATGTTTAAATTAAATTTAAACACCCAGAAATTAAATAATGAACAATGCATAAAAAAAACTTATTTTTTAAAAAAATATATGGTAATAAGGAAACTTGACAAGATGAGAAAATGGCACAATTTATCAAGTTTCTACATTATGGTATGAAAAAGACATTGGGTTTTAAAAAGTTACATAATCGGAAATAAATTGTGCTTTTACTATGTTTGAAAATTCTGTTAAAAATACGCATTCCTTATTTCATTTGATTTAATTACATGACTAAAACCTCTCTCTCTCTCTCTCATTGTTTTGAAATTGCTCAAAGAATTCTGTTTCAGACAACAACAACAACAAAATCGTCATATGATCAATCTTTATTATTTAGAAGTTTATTCCAAATGGTAAGTAACTTAAGAACTGAACGTCCGTTGTACCTAGATTTTTAGAATAATCCATGAATATGTGACCCAAAAAATTATTTTCGAAATATAAAGCAATTCTTTTCGTATTGTTTCCTTTTTTTCTTTTTTAACGTTTAAATTAGCCCTTGATGACTAATTTTTTTGTTAAAGAATTTTAGTTAAGGTATCGCAGAAAAGAAAAGAAATAAACAAAGGTAACATCTTTCATTCTTTTAATTAGAGAACAGAAAATTTAAGAAAAAGAAAGAAATGCTTCTAAATAATCTAAAATAAATATAGCGTAAATTCCATAAACAATATCATTATTGAAAGTAGACTGTACCTGCTTGTACTTTCTATTATTGTATTGTTGGAAAACATTATTTTTTATATCACCATAAATAGAATAACAAATAATAGAATAATACACATTTGAAGCAAAGAATGTTATATGAGAAATTTATCGTAATCAAAATGTTCAATAGTGGAAATTTTATCAGACAATGATCAATTTTTTAGTTCATTGTTTTCAGTTCATTAAACAATTTAAAAATGAAATAAAATACCGTTTCGAGTTGGAAAAAAAAATTATGCATATGTTTTTGTTTTGGGATGCAATCTGGTTTTTTGTTCACTGATAAATATGATGATTAAATGAGTGGTAATTGAAGATTTTATACAAGAAAAAATATGAACATGGATTCTTTATAATAATATTGAATTTCTTGAGTAAGTCATAAAAAAAATTATGATTTCCTTCTTCCTGATGTAATCATTTACTTTTTTTTCCGGTTTGGGATGACTTATTTTCTTCATAAAGTACTTAAAAAAATGGGTGTAAAGGTGTTTTATAAACTTAAATTATTAGATTATGTTGTTTATAATAGTTGGCGTACGAGTAATACTAAATATAATACTGTTCATTTTTTTTTTACTAAAATATTTTCTTTTTGAGTTTCAAAGTATGATTTTTTTTTTATTTTGGCAAACCTTCCTTTAAGATCTAGACTGAGCTAGATATATGTTTTTTTTTTTCTCTTAGTAGTTACCAATAATATAGTAAATAAATAGCAATGGCTGTAAAAGTTTCAGTTGTGCAATCTATTATATGTATATCATGTTTCCTCTTCATATATGTTTTTTAAAAACTGAATAATTTATATGTTTTTTAATAAATGCAAGTTTGATTGTTTTAATTTGAATTAAATATATTATTACCAAATTACTCGAAATTTATTTCTAACGAAATTTTAACAATTTTAACTTTGATTTAGAAAAGGAATTTTTTTTAATGAAAAACAAACCATATTCAGATTTTGAATAGAATATTGAAAAAATTTAATAACAGATTTTTTAATTTTTTTTTTCTACTTTTTTACTTTTCTCATTGTTGAGAAAATCTTCTTACTCTTACGTTTAAAAAATGTTATTAATTTTAAATACTAATCGGAACCATTATTCAGGAATTAAATTGGAAAAATATGATAAATTAACGCATTGTGCAAAAAGTATATTAATCTACCTTATATGGCGTTTCATTTCGTCCGAGTTAAAAAAAATTTTTAAAAAAAATGTTTGATAAAACAGACAATCAGAAAATTTTTAAACAAACAGTTGATATATATTTTTCAGGAATTCCGGTTAAAAGGAATTTCTTTTAACTGAGGATATTTGAACAAGAATAAAATACTTTTAAAATATTTGAATAATTTTGTTAAATTAAGATTATAGAACTATCTTATCAAGAACGCGTTTCAGTTACGCGATAATGTGCAACCTATTGTTACACTGATACAGTTTTCAGCTGCTCCCCGTTCAAGAATAGGGGAGGGGCTAAAGTATCCATGTGCTTCTCTGAAACTGGCAGTGAGTCGAAAATTGACAAGCGCGCCGCAACGCGCTATCACCATACACGGCTTCAGACCTCCGAATCTTGTACAGATTTTATGTTCACCAGTGGATTATTTAATGGTACCGTGATTAATTATTTATTGAGTTGAGCTTGTTTATATTTATTGGCTTTGGATAATGTACATTTGAATTCCTAAAGTGGAATTTTTTTGTGTTTTGCTAATCAAAATCGCCTCCATTGGATTCGAGCAGAAATGGCGCCTCTTTTGTTTCGTACGCATGCGCTCAGTTTCAGAGTTATCGGCCAGTGTTGCTCTTGGTGAAAATGCGAAGGAAATTGAAACGAGACATACTGTATGTTTTGGATATTTATGGTGAATTAACACAGAATTACTGGTAATGTGTTTGATTTTATTTCATAAATGAATTGTTATTAAATTACGTGGCAATAGAGTATTTATATGTATAATGTTTGTCTTATGGTTCGTTTTCACGCATTTTTATTTCATAATGAAAAGTTTATTAGAAATTTTCATTCGGTAACTACAATATTCATCATCGTCCTATTTGATTTCTCTTAGTATTCATTTCATTTATAAAGTTATGAATCTTTTTGACAAAACAAATGTATATATTTATAATTAAAATTAAATGTATGATATGTTTTTTAGATGCTTATCGAATTCAATACATAAAATCCATGTAAAATACATCTTTTGCATTAAATTTGGCAATAATTCACATATTCATGGCTTATTTTAAAATGAGAAGTTACTCTTTCCACATTGTTGTTAGTACAAAATGGACTCTGCATTTGTAAACGTGTTATAGATATTTTTTTATATATAACATCCGCACACACACACATTTCACGAAAATGAATTATGAATAGAAATTGTGAAGTCTTTTAATAAAAGTTATTTTACTTTTTGCTTAAGAAAAATGTGTGGTTTTTTTTTAGCTATAGTTCGTTTTTGATTGTACGAATCAATATTGATTGATTGTAGTCGGTTCAGATGTATGTTAGACATTGAAAAACAAGTTTTTTACTTGATGTGTATTTTTTATACTGATGGATTGAGTTTGTATCGTATTTTTTTATACTTAAATACATCATTACACTCTGAAGTGTGTGGATACTAATCAGTTAATTTTGTTTATAAAGATTAATATTTTTGTTTTCGCTATTGTAACTAAGTCTTTATTAAAAACAATGAATCAAAACTTATAAATATCTTCGTTTATATTAAGGTTACGATGATTAGTAATAAAAATATTCCTATTCTTAATGTTATGTACTTATCTTTTATTTTGAAATTCATATTTATTACATTCTTATAGCATACAAAGCTTTATACAAAAGCAAGTATTCTATTTTCATGATTTTTTTCATCCTTGTACTTAATCAGACAAGAAAGTAACATACAGAAATTTAATCCAAAAGTAATTCTTTAATATTTATCATAGTAAATGAACTTAGTTCATGCTCCTGAAACCTTATTATGCACTGTTATTTTGAATTTTTAAAATTATAAAAAGTCTTTATACTGAAGCTTAGTCAAGTCTTTTAATAAACAAAACTACCTGAGCTGCTAGTGATCATTATTTGGAGAATAGTTTAAATAGAAAGTTAAAGGACAGAATTTTGTAAGAGTATTTAACTGGCACACACACATAATAGCATTTCAAAAACTTAATATTTAATGAAGAATATTAGCTATAAGCTTAATTTTTGATAGAAGCTATTTTCAAATAAAACAAAGTAAATTTAATTTTTATTATAAACTCTAATAATTAATAACATAAAGCAGTATTAATTAATGTTGTCATCTTTTTGAAAATGTTATTTCCAATGTTGTTAAATTTTGAAGGTGTATAATCCTTTAGATATTGTTTATTTGAGTTTATGTGTAGCAAAGGGTCTAAGTATTTGTTTCTGTTTTCAGAGTAGCTCCTTTAATTTTGTGAAAAAAATAAGCTAAATACCAGTTGTTAGTTTCTCTACAACTATTAGTATTTCACTGTTTCTGATTTAAAAAAATACTACGACACTGTTATTTTCATCCAACTTAGAAATCATGTAGCATATTTTATTATTCATTCCTATTGGAATCTGTGCATTTTCTTAGCATGAAGTACATAGCAGTTTTTTCATCTCCTATATTGCAATGCTAAATGGCTTGTTAACTTTCCGTGTTGAAATAATTGATTCTACCAAATTTAGATCTAGTTATTTTATATTAGACAAAGACAGCTCTTTAAATAATCTTGAAAGTCTTCTTAATAATCTTCCTTAAATAATGTTTTCTTGTGACCAGTTTGATTCTGAATACACTTGTGAATGTAATAATTTGAAAATTTATATATAAAATTATCAGTTGCAAATATAGAAATTTAATTGGTTAAAATATCTATTAATGAAAGGATTTCTATTTGCTAAATATTTCTCTGTGATACTTAGAGCAAGAAAAGTATTTATACTTTAATATAAGTATTGTATTAAATTTAGAAAGAATACAACACAACTTTTTCTTTGATTGATAATTTGGTTTTATGGGATGTAGAGAAACAAAGGAAGGAAATGTATGAAATAAGTGATTGTGGTAATAATATTTAGTTATATATGTGCATATAAATTTTAGAATCTTTTTGTTGCACAGTTCAAAAATTGTTTTAATCACGTGTATATCTGCTACTGATGTGCATATGTAACTGAAAAATCACTTTCACAAAATTAATTATTTTTATTTAAGAGGTAAGCATTCCTGCATCAAGAAAGAAATAAGTTTGATAATAAAGTGTATTTTCATTTATTGCAACACTATAAAAATCAAAAGGTTTGACATAATATTTAGAAAAATTAATTTCTTACTGTATAAGGAACAAAATAGTTTTCAACTCTTTCAATTTTTAATTGGTTTTATTTTATGACGGCATTTCATTATAATGGTGAGAAACTATAAATTGATTACCATTTTTTGATTGAAATTAAGTATTATATTTCATAAGAATAAAGACTTGTTTAAAACTTAATTTTGATTGTTTTTAAATATTCTTCACAAAACCTCTACTAGAAACTGAATGATTTAGAATAATACTCCGAACATGAATTTCTCCAGGCCCGTAGATAAAATAGCCAAGATAAAGAGTTCTGAGGAATTCCTGGGGTAATGGAAAGAAATCACTCCCGTCTGGCACCACTTCCCTACTTAATCTTCCAGTTGTCCGACAACAACGAATTGAACAGTGGGGGTTTTTCCTGTTATTTGTGTTTCGACCAGTGAATATTGTCCCTTAGTGCTAACCGGATTATTTAAAAGATTTAATCGAATCCGGAATCTTTCGTAGTTATTCTATACTGCGGAAAATAATAGATTTGAAATGTGTTTTATGTAAGCTTAGTTTCTTGGTGGAAGGAAATGTTATATCGGAATTTTTATTTGAGAAATTCAAAATTACCAACTTAGTAAAAATTGTGTAAAAGTATATAAAAATATAGCTTTAGTCTCCTTTTTTATATTTGACCGGTGGGGGGGTGAAGAATTCGACTGAAACTATTTTAATGAGTAAAAATTGCGGAACTAAACGATTCTTTACACATTTTATTACTTTTGTATTTGTAATGAATCAGATTCTTTATGATAATAAAGTCGTTAGTTTCGAATGTGCGAAGGTATGTGTTTTTTCATGATATATTTAATTAAAAAAAATTGTACTAGCTGTAGCTTGAAAATACTCATAGTTGCATAGAAAAAACGACTAGTGGTTTTTACCGCGTCATATATGAAATGGTAAAAATAGTTTAGGATAAACAAGTTTCCGGAATGATTTCCGTTTGTTCTTGCTTGATATCGATTTGTTCTTGCTTGAAACTACCCATACTCTTTTGAAGTAGGCTTCATAAACAAAATTATTGCTTCAGAAGGAATTATTTGATCATTTTTTATTCTAATTGATAGCTCTATGTTGTTCGTGAACATTCATTTGAATATTTAGTATTTACTCGGATGTTTATTGCTTCAGAATATGCGAGCGAAAAAAAAAAAGACTTGTGTTTCTGTAATTTTTCAATAAAAATATTCCAATGAATATATATAAATATTTTCATGAAAAAAATTACGTGTAAAATCAAGTATAAATCCATTTATTACGTGTAAAATCGCGTATAAATCCAAATGTATGCTTTTTTTCCCGACGAAATCATAACCAGCAAAAAAGTTTGAAGTGACAATTTCACAAAAATTACTTTAGAAAGTATTTTACTCTTTCAACAGTTTTTTGTTTTTGAATAATATTTTATTTAAAGAACACTTTTAAAATAAGTTTATTAACCTTATGCGCCAATTTTCACGACATTTTAAATCATTTGAAATATTTGACTACTTTTGGCGACAGACACCCTCCTACATAAGAAAACTATCTCAAATAAAAAGTGGTTACTCTTTCTTTTGGTTCGAGATTTTCAGGTATCACTGTGCAGTTCGCTGCATTACGTGGGTTGTAGTTTCAAATCGAGATTATTTTTTAAAAAACAAATCAATAAAAGTGTAACTCCTTTTGACGCTTAGAATCCCACGCATTTTTTTTTTTTTTTTTATTTTTTTATCTTTGAGGTTATTGAAGCTCTTTAATGGTATTATCTAGTCGATATATTTTGTCTACAATAAAATAACTCATTTTCATAGTCACTTACTCAACACATTTTGTTATGCTGAAGAAAGAAAAAAAGATTTAAACGCCTCATGTTAATTAAAAACTGTGTGTATGGCAATAAAGTTCTTACTTTATAAATCTTTATTTAGGAAAATATTTGAAAAATTATTTATTTAATGTAGAAATTTGTTGGTTTGTTAAAACTGAATTTCTATATTTACCAGAACTCTTATTCTTTTTTATACCCATTTAGACTTAGCAAATCTTTTTCTCTCTTTTAAGATTTAGATCACATTTTAGTTAAATCATTGGTTTCAATAAATATATTTGATGATTTAAGAAATACCTTCGGATAATTATAAAAAGAATGTAAAAGCGGGTCCTAATTACTTTTCAGAATGATGATAACACAATACCTGGTATCGGATGTTCCAATCATTCCTGAAAAAAAAAAGTTTTCCGATTTAGAGCAAGATTCAGCAAAAAAAAATTAAGTGGAATTATTTCCCAAATTATTTTCAATTATTTTACCCCCATACAGAAAACAACATCAAACAAAAAAAATATTAAAATTCCTTTATGAATTCTTTTGGACTTTCGATAGAAAATCCGCACCGTGTGTACTAATTTAATGTTGATTTTTTTTTCAATCGGTAAATATGGTTTATTTATTTTTGGTTTCTTTGCTTAAAATTCTTCATTTTATATCTAGAAGAAATGGGAGTAAAGAAGCGAAAATTGGAAAATAATGGTTGAACTTTCTTCTTCTATTCTTTTAAAACAGAAGTTACTCTATCGAACTAATAACTTCATATCAAATCCTTTTTTTTTTTTTTTGAGCCAATGATCTTTTGTTTTACAACAGTATTTCAGAATTACTGACTATGATTAACATTATTTATTATTCTATGGGAACATGCTATATCCTATTATTCTTTTTTTACGTTTGAGATGGATGTATTATTAACACCGCACTTAAGGTGCAAAATGAGGGCTATTGGCTACAAAATTTGGGCAAGAGGCGAGGAGGACATCTGAGGGGGTTCTTTCTCCAAACTTCCACACCACGCCTGTGGGATGACTTTGAGCCTCGACAAATGTAGGGTGCATCAGTACCGCTACAAGGCGGATCTTAAGTGTCACCAGAATTCGAACCCATTACTTTGAGGAACAAGGGTGGTAATGAACTCGCGTCAATTTCGTCAGGAGGGCTAAAAAGACGCAAACATGAACCAGAAGACGATTTATTTTTAATGCTTACAAGAAGATTAAAAATCTCGTTGCATAAAATTTCTTTCATTTATTTTAAAGGGTCGCGGTAGCCCAGTGGATCGCAGGCTCGCGGCCGACAGTTTTCGTCGGGTCATGAGTTCGAGCCCTGCTGCCAATAAAGACACGCCGTGTAGCCGGGGCTGATGCACGTCAAATATGTCGAGGCCCAAAGTCCTCCCGTTGGTGCGGTGTGGAAGTTAAGAGAGGGAGGTGCCAACTCGGATGTTGTCCTTGTCACTTGACCGAGGTTCGGAATTAAGGGTTCGTTGCCAGCAACTCTCTTCCGGTTGGAGTGGAATTTAGGAGAGGGAGTGCCAGCTCACGAATCGACCGCGTCACTTGACCGAGGTTTAAAATTTCGTGGTCCGTCGCCAATAGCTCTCGTGTTGCTTCTCGTGTGACATTAAAAAAAACCAACCATCCAATTTATTTTAAATTTTCAAATTTACTGATTTATTATTGGTTTCATTCAAAATAGCATAAAAATTATGTAAGTCGTGAAAATCGCTAAATAACCTAAGGTACGATAAATTACAAATTTGATTACCCGCCTTCCGTTTGAATTTGAAACTCAGTCTCCTATTTCGTGTTTATTAAGTGCGTTAAATTGTTAATTATAGAATGATTGAAATATAGTTTTTTACAGTTAAAGTAGCATTTATAAGTTTAAAAAAAATTCAACTTTCTTACTCTTCAGCTCAATAGTGCCAGCACTTTTAGGAGCACTTTCTGAATAATTCCAGACATGTATGAAAAGATAACGTTGTTTAACAGAGCTGGACTTTTTTAGAACAAAAATAAATTTGTATATTTTTTTAACTGAAATATGAAAACAACATTAAAGATTTTCTCCTTGCATAAATTTTCAAGCAATCGCTCTTTCTGTTCGCATATTTAAATGAGACGCTGTTGTAATGGGCAGATTTTGTGGGCTGTCTTCCATTCAATCACTTAACGTGCACCATTGAACTTGTTGATTTATGTGGAGGATTTCCAGCTGCTAGCTGAGCTGAAGTGACATAAATCATGATTGTGGAACATAATTGCCGATACACCTACGATATCTGTTTTCGGGATCATGGGAAACAATTTAACAGTGGAGGTGAATTAACATTCTGTAACAATGTTGAAGATGTGCATCAGTGATATTACAGTATTCGGAAACTAGACGAAGGGAGAACTTGAGACATCCGAAACAATCTATAAAACTGTGGAACTGGCAGTTTGTGGATATAATAGCTTTTGCATTTTTTGTGTCTTAGTAACTGAAGTCTTCAAGGGCTTACCAACTTCAGGTTGGTGCGGACATCTCAAACCCGTAGGACCTTAGAGATATTTTTCTTTCCTATGGAGCTTACTGACTTTGGTAAACGTGGATGATGCGCTCCGGGATCATCCAGCGATCCTGCTCCATTTTCGACCCTCATTTTTGTCAATCATTTTCAATATTCTCTCATCTTTTTTTAAGCATTCAAATCATAGTTGAACCGCTTTTGGCGCAGCATAGCCCTATCTGGCATTTGAGCCATTAATCTCCACCTCATCACTCTCTAAGTAACGCACTCATTCTTCGCACGAGTGAATTTAATATTTCAACATTCCATCTAGAAAACATAAAATATATTTAATTAGAACCAATATTCAAGATTGTGCAAGCCAACATTATATCGAAAATTTGTGAAATTTACAGACTCATTTTGTGGTACAAAGATAGGCCTAAAACAAAATCATATATGGTCAATAAACTGTCCTGATATGATAATATAACAATACAAAAATTCCACTAATAAAAGAATAGTTTAACTCTGCAAGTAGTAAATAGTTATAACATTAAACCATAAAGAAATGTTTATAAGAGCATCTTGGTAAGTAAGTCGTGTAAACAAATATCTTTTCCATCTGCATCAAAGATGTATACTCATTTTCATCATTGCCGTCTATGAACGCAGTTTGTAAAAGGTCTCTCTTTCCATTTCTCAGTATTATTATTTTTGGTACTATTCATAAATCCCCATGTTTGTTCTAGCAGTAATTTTATCGACTCTGGTTTAACGTTGAGAAAGGTAAAGAGAACACAAAAATCATGTTTGAAAAAACAAAAATTTGCTCTTTGAAGGAATATTTTTTACAGTGATTCATTGAAAAAAGAATCGCAGTTTTACTACAATGAATAAGTATATCGATCTCCAAAACAAAACTCCCTTAAGTATAAGAATTATAAGTTGTATAATCAATTTATATATATAAAGAGAGAGAGACCAAGATTAATAGATATGTGACTTAATATTCGTCAGAGCTATACCAAAATAGACTAGGACGTCATGTGACGTAATATGCGCCAGTTTTTTGCGCAATGTAGACAATCTTTCCTATCGACCTCTTCAGTATTTAATTTTAAAAAAAATTAAATTATTTTCGAAAATCTCTTCTACATGCACACGATTCAAAATTTTAACGTTCCAAATTTCGTGCTTCTCTCCCATTTCAACTTTACTCTGTGCCTCCACACACACATACGTACTAATTCTTTCTTTTACTATTATCGATTTAGAGTGGAACAAAAACTAATGTTCCATTATTTTACAACAGATTACAGGAAACCAAATTTCGTCAAAAAATCTGTAAAAATGCACATTTTTGAGGGAAAAATGTTGCATCTGCTGGAAACTCGGAAAAATGGTAAAAAAGGTTGATTTTTGAAAAATAAATTTGGAAATTGTTTATGGTGAAATGCGTTTACGATTCTTCCCTTTCAACATTGAAGCACCTAAGAATTTTTTTGGCTGGAGACGGACAAACAAACTTCATTTTTTTTTATATATATAATGATTAATAACGCTTTGCATGAATTATTCCCGGTGAAATATTTCTTTTATAGTTTTCTCCTTAATAAAATGACTGTATCAGAATAAATTCCAATTGATTGGGGCTATACATAAGAAACAATATTTGTAGTGTAAATCTATATTTTTCTGAGATTTTTAAAATGTTGGAAGAGTTTCATGAAAACATTATATGAGGATCAGTAGATTTATTTGCATTTGGTCTTGTTGTCTTTTGTTAAATTTTTATGTACCGTTTTTGTTTCTTACTTTTGTATTTTAAAATTTTATTAATACATATGACATATTAGAAATCTCAATTTTTAAATTTATTTCTTTAGGAGTTATTTTTAATTCGAGGAGATATTTTTATTTAGTTGATATTTTACGGAACGTGTTATTTTGCTGAGAAAAATGGAAATCGTCGCGTAATGCTATATAAATGTAGGCAAGATTAAGATCAGATTTTCCTAATTCTGATAACTTAAATCATTCATTTCTTAACTCATCTTCCCCATATATATTACTTTTTTGAAGACAGCTTTTTAATTGGAAAAAAAGCATAATATGAATTAAAGTCACTTTTTATTTGTCTTTGTTTATTTTAATCAATTCAAGTTTCGTATGCGATTATTTTTCAAATCATCTTTCACGAAATAAGTAAAGTCGCATTTGCTTTTTTTTTTTTTTTTTTTTTTGTGGCCGCGGTAGCCTAGTGGTCATGTTTTCGGATTCGTGGCCCGCGTTTTCATTCAGTCGTGGGTTCGAGCCTTGGCCGCTAAATAACCGCCGTGTAGCCAGGGGCTGATGCACGTTAAATCTGTCAGGACCCAAAGCCCTCCCGTTGGCGTGGTGTGGCAGTTAGGTGTCGACCTCATCACTTGACCGAGGATCAAAATTACGAAGTCCGTCGTCAATAGCACTCGTGTTGCTTCTGGTGCGACGTTTATTAAAAAAAAAAAAAAAAAAAAACATTTAAACTTGTATTTTTTTTGGTACTTTCCCTTGAGGCACATGAGGTTTTGTTCTGTAAAATTCCTCCTTGAATTCAACAGGATGTGGTAATTCAGTAGTTAAGGTTGTGAAATTTGCATGTTCATGGAACTTTGTGACTTGTGACGTGTTTTAGCAACGAATATCGTAGTGCAGAATGAGATTAATACATGTTCTATCTTACTGGGTTTCTAAATCAACATTTGTAGAAGTGAGATTACAACGTGAGTATCGTTTGATAAAGGCTCTTATATGAAGTGTTATGAATCTCATAACCGGAGCTCCTAACTTTCACGGATTTAATTCTCTGCAAGAACTTCAAATTTGAGAATACACTTAGAATCAACGCTTAACCAGAATTTTAAAATTAATAAGTCCGACACCAGTTATCTATTATGTTGCTCTGATGCAACGATAATATAAACAAAAAACATTTCTTCATTAGGCATAATGTGGAAGTTTGGATAATCGGATTCAAAACGTTCAGAAGTTGTTCTTGTTACTTAACCGTTAAAATTAAGAAATTCATTTCCAATAAAGCATTGCTTGATTTTTGCGGCCGGCGTTATTTCATTTGGGTCATCGGTTTCAGTTCTGTTTCCACGAAACGCCTTATTTATAGTTACGACGATGGACTGAAAATATTCTGAGGTTCAAAGTCTACACTTTGGCCTGGTGGATGCCATTCTGGATGTCATCCTCGTCACTTGACTGTGGTTCAAAATTGTCAGATTGACTCGCCTTCGCATTGTACATATTCGATTTACTCACAAATACATTTTGTTTGGAGAAGATGCTCCCGAGTGTCCTTCCTGCCATGTACCTCACTCAATTTATCATATTTTAATTTACTGCCCGGTGTTTGATCATCATCGCCGGATTTTTTTTCATTCATCAGTTTTAATCATTTCTGACTTGGTGGGGGAACCCCCCCCACCATAATTTATTTGCTTTTATACGACATATTGGCCTTTTACACCATATTTAAATTTTATCTTTTGTATGTCTTTTTATGTTAGTCTTGTGTTTTTAATGCCATTACTGTTTAATCGATTTTAACAAGTGTTTGACGCAGCATAGCCTACTTTGGCTCTTGCGCCATTAAAACCCACAGTCACTCACTCACTGTGGTTCAAAATTACGAGGCTCGTTCACAAAAAGCTTTCGTGTTTGTTTCTTACTGCGGCGATAATAAGCAATCAATTTACATAATTCTTGTAATATTTTTATTAATTCTATTACTGTTGTCTACGTAATTATTTATACATTATACATCTCATCATGAGAAAAATCCTCTAGTGAATAATTGGTCCAGTTTCCTACAAGTTTGATCAGACGGAATCTTGTAGTTCTTTCGTGGCATGGCAAGTCCAATTCTTGTGTTGTGTGCGTATTGTATCTTAGCAACTAACGGCGGAAATCATCTTTAGGTACATGTACTATCCTCATGTTTAAAATTATTTTTACTTTCATAAAATCAAAGATTTCTTAAACTATGTACTATAACTTTATGAATTTCTGTAGAATGATATATTACGTTATAACACATAAATGCAGAGGGGAGGATTTTAAGAAAGCTGCATATAAAAGTTAGCTTGAAACAATAGAAATATTTATATGTGTTGGTAGTAATATTAACCACAATTTTGGGGCGGGGGAATGAAGTTCCATTCCTCCAGCAATGCTTTTTTCAAGGCATTAACTGTAGGAGGAATGATACCTCCGTGTAGCTGCTTTTCCTAGATGGTCTCCTGCGGCTTCAAATCGACAGATTTTTTTGCTGGCCGCGGTATTTACTCAATAGCTTCAATTTCAAAGAATTCGTTAGCGTGGTTTGCTTATTATGAGCGAGCTTTATCGTCCATAAATAAAAAAAAAAAATCAAATTCGCATTCTTTCAAATGCCTTACATAAAGTGTCAAGACCGCATCCCGATATCTCTGGCCTGTCACAGATCTTCTGTTCAAAACATCCTTCGATCATCATTATTCCTCCCTGTACCATCACACTGCTCTATTGAAATGGCCACTTTCCGTAATGTTCAAAGGAAGATTTCGCATTCATGAATGTCCAGGTGTAAAAACTTTTAGAATCAGATGTTAAGTTAAACCTTGACTCGTCAGTAAGAAGAAAAATGGTCCATTGTGTTCACTCCAATTCTGATGTTCTTTGCATTCATTAAAGCAATCCCACTCTTGTGAAAATAGTAAAACTCATATCATTGGCCTTCTGCATAAAGGCCGTTTTTCATTAAGCATTCTGTACACAATTTGCCGTGATACAACAATTCCATTGGCAGCTGTAGCTCTGAATTTAATCGCCGATCAGTAGACTTTCTGTTATGACGGGCATTTATTGCCATTTATCGATTTTATGTTTTCGACTCAGCCCATGTTTCTTAATAGTTACAGAGTGTCAGTTACAATAGTTATGAAATTGTTCCCATAGCGTAGAAATAGTGTTTTGAAATGTTCATGTACTCAATGCTACAATTTGACCTTCTTCTAAACCGTCGCCAATTCGCTACTGCATTGATTCTTTCAAATCATATTTCAGAGTCATAACAAACAGTCTTCAGTACGCATGCATTGAAATCAAACACTGTATTGCAGAAATTTACTCGTGGCTGCTTTGGCCTAGTGGTCATGGTCTCGGACTCGCGGTCGGGCGGTTTTCGTCGAGTCGTGGATTCGAGCCTTGATGCCACTAAAAGATCCGCCGTTCAGTCGGGGCTGATGCACATAGAATCTGTCGGGACTCGGAATTCCTCCCGTTGACGTGGTGTAGCAATTTGGAGAAGGATGTGCCAGCTGATGTATCGTCCTCGTCACTTGACCGAGGTTCATAATTGTCTGCCGCAAACAGACCTTGTATTGCTTCTAGTGTGACATTAAAAAGAAAACAATCAAAGAAATTTACTCAGATTTTCACTTTGCCTAAGACGCTTGATTCACTGTCGGATCACGTAACACCTTGATTTAAACATCAAAAATAGTTTGATCACTTTTGACTGGATGACGATAATTAAGCTTATTGTTCACACTTTCTTTTCTTTGCAAAAAGGGATTGCGTCGATTTTTTTGTGTGTAATTTTTTATGTGTGTGTAAAGATAATTTTGGATATGTGTTTCTGATAGAGTTCAGCCAGCTCCTAAGGTTTGCTCGCAATTCCTTCAAACGAGAATGTTCTTCGAGAATGCGTTTTGAGGATTTTTGCATGTGTGTACTTCCACTGTACCTTTGTTCTTATTCTGTTAAAAATTAAAGAGTCTAATGATCTCTTTTTAATCTTGTATTTATTTTGTTACAGTAAAACGTATTTGAAAGAAAGAGAGAGAGAGAGAAAATAAAGGCTTTTATCTAATTACGTACAACCGATTCTTAAAAATATTTCAGAAATGGAATCACCGATGTCAGAAAAAAAATTTCAACGAAATTCTTTGTTGACTCTCATGGGTGAGTCATGAGACTCACCCATGAGAGAGACTGCTCATGGATGACGCGAGCCTTAAAAATATTCTCTAGTGATCTTATTTTAAAAAAAATATTTTCGACTCTTCTTATTGTTATTCCTTTTTATTACGTTCTTGTTTATTTACTGAGTTTATCTAGTTCGTAGAACACGTTTATTCCCTCCATTAAATAATTAATTTTTGGCTTATCTTGGCCAAAAGAAGATTACAAATGCTTAAAAAAAAGAGAGATATTTATTTCATGTAAAGGTATGCATTTGTTTATAAAAGAAAAATTATGTGACATAAAAATAGCCTTATTATTAATATGACAAAAGACATATGCATATTAATAATAAGGATTTTATATAATTTGATTCGTCGCTGTGAATTCCTATAAAACCGTAGCTGAATACATGGCTCGTGTATTATATCTCTTCCGCGTTGTATTGGTGGAAATTCAAGTATTAACCTCCATGTTTTTAAAGATCAAAATAAGTTCCAAAACGAATCCGCTGTTACTGTGGTTAATCGATGTTTCTCTGGGTTCAAAGCCATTTGAAAGAATTGCTTGCATTTTGCTGTTGCAACATACATTTTTAAAGTCAAATGTCTTGTTATAACAACTTCCTCCCGCGCTAAGTAACATCAGTAGGAACTGCCAAATTAGAATCAACACTCAGGGGCCATGAACTCCAACTTGACTGGTCTCTGGCGGTTTTCCAAAATTAATCTAGAGAGGCTGGTCCGAGAACTTAAATCTTTCCCCCTTGACTTTTTGCTTTCACTAGTAGATCAGTGAACCAAAGCACGTATCGTGTTGACGGTTTTTTTTTTATGAGCGTGCTTTTTTTTTTTATTATTATTCCATCCCGTCACCAAAAAAAATATTACTAGGCTTACACTTAATAGAAAGTAATTTCCGTTTATATTTTGGGCCTATTTGTAAACATTCGCAAATTTAGTTCAGTTATCCATACATACCAGAACGATAACAATAAAGATAATTCAATATAAGACGTATCGAAATGCTCGTAAATGAAACTTAGAGTTTGTAACCATTATTTTTAGTTGGATATTATATTAAATATATTAAATTATAGGTAAAATGGTATACATTCCATTTGGCTTTATCTATGTTTTATATTTTTTATAACATTTAACTTTTATATATAAAAAAAAAGTGAAACTTATTGCCCTTGATAAATTTGCTTCAAAAAAGAAATAAGTTTAAAACAAGTGTTTTATCATTTCTCCATTTGTTTTTGGCATTCTTAATTTTTTTAACTATTATATCAACCCGTGTTACGGTTCTTCCAGTTTGGCGTGATGTGGAAGTTAGGAGAGAAGGATGCCAGCTCAGGCGGCGTCCTCGTCACTTGACTGAGGTTCAAAATTACGAGGTCCGTCGCCAATAGCCCTCGTGTTGCTTCTAGTGCGACGTTAATAAAACCAAACCAACTACGGCTCTTCCTGTTTCTTCTTTATGTAAAATATAATAAAACGTTCTATGTTCAAAAATGCTCACATCAAAATTAGTGAATTCCTGGCAATGCTTAAAATTTGAATCCGAAAACCAAAACTATTGCAGTAAATATTTACATCTTTTATTTTTGTTCGCCTGTTGGAAAAAAATATGAAAAATGTATGTAGGGGACACAATCACAAATTCGAATCTGAATATATACGTTTTGATGAAAATGATCATTCAAAAGCTGTGTGAAAAGTATACGATTTTTTTGAATAATATATTAATTACGATGCATATTCTTATAAACAAGCGGCGCGTTAGCCGAGAGATTTTACGTCGCGAGCGAGCGGTCGCCGTTGTTTCCGTAGGGTCGTAAGATAAGAGTCCTAGTGCCGCAAATACCCCGACTTGTAGCGCGATTGATGCACTTAAAATCTATCTGGTATCGAAGTTAGGATAGAGAGATGCTTGCTCAGGTGTTGTCCTCGTCACTTGACCGATGTTAAAAATAATGAGGTCCTTCGCAGATAGCCCTCGTGTTGCTTCTCATTGCGACGTTGATAAACAGTTATTCACTCCCTTTTATTAACAAGTGATTTTTATTCTTCAAATACATTAAACAGTTTTTGGTTATATAAATACTTATATTTGCAGAGTTTGCTAACAACTTACATCACAAACAGTTGAAAATGATGAAGTGTCAGTATGTAATTTATATTATTCATATGTGAATTGATTATTGAAAAAAATATGTTTTTAGTAATGAAAAGATTAACTGAGTCTCTTATTTAACAATTATTGAAAAAAAAGATAAAATTAAAAGAAAAAAGAATGTTCAAATCTCGCACTACCCATTATGAAATAATTTTGACATGACCTTGTAACAAGAATAAAAAATTATTTTCCTTATCAATCAGATTCTCAATTGCCTCAGATTGCTCTCTCCTTTTATTGAAAATATTTTACTTGATATTTTGCTCGTTCATTTTAGGAATAAAATCATTTATTTTGCTTCATATAATAACTCAATCAACTCTTAGTTCTAGAAATATTATTTTTCTGAAAAATTTGTTTTCAGTTCAAGTAGTCTGTATTTTGAATAAAATCAATTCCACGCATTCATTTCAAGTGTTAAAAAAAATGTAAGATTATCCATTATTTTTTGACCTGAAGGGAAAATAATTGGTCTTGGTTTATTAAATATGTTGTACATTAATCATTTTTCTACAACTGAAAAGCCTCTAAAATTTCAGATAAATTTACATTTGGAAATTGTTAAAGTAAAATCTCAAATACATTTCCCCTTCTCACACTTGAAAGCATTTTAATCAAGAAGAGATTTGAAAAATCAATATTTATGACAAGTATCTTTCATTCAAAAAGGACCAAAATTAGAAATGAAACTTAAGCTTATAATTGTTTATTAAATATATATATATAAAAAAAAATGAATGAAATATCTAATCAAAACTAATAATTATGAATCAAAAGTGTAAGCAAAATATATGATTGCATTATGTTTTCTCCTTCAGAGACTTACCTATTTTAGGTAGGTATGGATAACATTATCTTGAGACACACTAGTGATCCCCCCCCCCCCCCATGGGGCTTACTGTTTTTGTAAGAACAGGTGATACAACCCTGGATACCTTTTTTTTTTACCCTCTTTCTTGTCAACCATTTTATCTCTTTTTATTCCTGCTGCACTTTTTCAATCATTTCGATCACAATTACACCTTATTTGGAGTAGCATAGCCATATCTGGCTCTTGTGCCATTTATTCATTTGCATGCAATATGTTGTTATCAAGAGTGATTTGGAAATTAATTTGAATTTCTAAAGAAAGGGCCTTTTAATGCTAGTATTTTTTGATAACTTTGTGTGACAAATAAGTATTGTGAATAATTTTAAAATATTATGTACAGGTGAAAGATGAATGTGGAAATTTCATTAACGTTTCTTGTAGAAAGGAATACAACATCAGATTTTCTAATTAATAAATAATAATTTTTATATCCAAGTTGTTTTTTATAAATATTTATGATGTTACATGTTTACTTTTTTTCTTTTAGGGATTAGACAATGTCTTAAGTGGCCCCAAAACTCCAACCAATTTTGAAAAGCTCTCCATCCCTACTCCCAGAATGGATAGCTATAGATTATCTTTGGCTACTCTGGAAGGTAGGTTTTACCTCTATCTCTTCATTTATCATGATGGTTGCCATTGAAATTCCTGGATATATGAATCCCTAGTGGCCTATCCACTCAGCCAATTGAAAGGAAATTTCAGATATTGTGATTTGAAGACATGCACGTAAGATAGTGGTGTTTTTAAATAACAGAGCTCTATTGGTTATGGTTAAAGTAAAAAAATTGATGAAATTTCTAAATACCCATTGTTTTTTCTCTCTGCAAATTGATCAGAGCATTAAAAACCAAATGGTATTGGAGCGATATACATGTGATGAAATTTGCTGCCATAAAATATCAGCAAAGAACATTTTAAAGAATCAATGACGATGCAAGAGAGGAGAAGGAAAAAACTTTTACTGGAATTGCAAGATTTCAATTTGTAACCTTCTCTGATGATAACACATTATGTGCTAGAGATTGCTGACAACAATGTTGGAGAAACTTGCATAATTTCATGTTTTATAGCATCTCAATTCTATCAAATCTTTTGGATTTTATGTGTAGTCTACAGACTTCAGATAACCCCAAAACCAGAAATCTATTGGAGGTTGGGCATATCATGGTTATGAAACTGCAAAATTATTAGAGAACTCTATCACCGAAGTGCTGTTGCACACTTGTCAAACACATGAATGATGTTTACAGAAGCATAATTTTACATCTTATACAATGCTGTTAATGACATTTTGCTGCTGCAGTTCTGGAACTCTGCAACATTGAAGAGTTCCAGAACTGCTGCAGGAAATTCTGCAACATTGTTGTGTACTTATGATGGAGCATGTTTTCATTCTTGTGGAAAAGACCTCTTTGAAAGAAGTACAGATTGAGGATGAATGTGTCTGTGATGCTACACTACAGTCTAACTTTATGTAAAAGCACCTAGTGCTATATTGTGAGGATTTATGTCATTCTAGTGAACAGTTTTCATAGTTTACATTTGCAGTTAAAAAGAAATATGCCTCATCTGCTTGTAATATGTATTACAGCCACCTGCTATCTTCAGCGTATTTGATGAGGGAAAAATTCTCAAAATCAACTCCTGTTGTTCATCTCCAGGTTGCAACATCTGAACACACTGTAATCAATAGGGGAACAGAGTGCAGAAGTTTGAGGACTGTGGTTTTTGAAGCATACAAATTGAGGGCAACACTTTTTGCAATTTGCAATGGACCTGCAGTATGTTGGAACTCTTTATGTTGTCATTGGTCCTTTACGATTCTCTTTGCAAATGTTTTACAATGATAATTTTTGTCATACATGTATTGTTCTATTGCCAACCATGGTTTTTTAATGTGCTGAGAAAAAGTGGGTGTTGCTATTCAAAATTTTTTCATTGTAACCATAATTGTAAGAACTCTTGTTTTAAATTATTATAATTTCACGCGCATACCTTTAAATAACTATACGTGAAATTTCCTTTCAATTGGTTGTACATATCCGCTGCTAGGTGCATATATTGGGAGAGTTGTTTCACGTCCTTCCTGTATATATGCATATATATATGTGTGTGTGTATATAGTCAAACTTGACTTATTCGAATGTGAAGGGACCCCTAGAAAAAAAATTCTAATCGTATAAAAATTTGAATTTTATGTATGTTTTTTTGAATATCTTCAAAATTTTCAAGGTGCTTTTGAAAAAAAATTTACTCCATAATCCAACATTCAGCTACATAATCTAACACACTTTATTTTACTAAATACATGTGTATTACGATGTATATATTAATATCTTTCATTCAAATCATATATTTTTTACTTGCCTCTTTGACTATAATCTTTTAAGTCATTGCAAATGATTCCAATCTATTAAGTGGTGAAAAAATCGAATCTTTTACTTACGACTAAACTTAGAAAAAGGCCATATATATATATATATATCGTAGATTCTGATGCATTAAATAGGGTTTTTTCTTTGCCCTTTTTATCCCTACATATACCATCCTCTGCTTGAATTCAGAAATCCTGCAAATGGGAGTGACAATTTTACGCATCCCTCACTTCCCTTATCCTTTGAAATACTATTAAATAATGCATATCTATTGGAGAGGCTCATGACTATTTTTAATGTAATGATTTTCGAAAAATGGCACAGAAAATTCAAATTACCTAAAATAAAATTTCAATTATCTGCATTTTTTTTTTTTTTCATTGTTTTATTGCAAAATTCTAAAGACTAGGGGTAAAAAAAATGGAAGAATCCAAAATTTCTATAATAGAAATTTGTTTGTTTGTATGTAAAAAATAATTATCATTAGATACTTAAAAAATAAATTCTCAAATCTAATATAATTTTTGCTGTTATTGTTTGATATACAAGATTTGGTAGCTATAAAGATATTTTTATTCTGTATAAGTACTAATGCAGTATGTTAAGAAGTAAATACTTTTAAATAAAGGGGAAATTTTTTATATCAAAGCACATTTCCAGCCCAACTAAGTAGGGTGAAAAACTATTTGAAATATCTTTTTTCTTGTGTCTTCCCTAATTTTTTTATGCTTATGACACTTAATTTTATCGTATTTGTCAGTATTTCTAAGAAATAAATTTAAGTAATCTAAATATTCTATTTTATGTAAAGAATTATATTTTTTGAAAGTAATTTTGTATTTTTTTCTTTATACCTTTATTAATTTATTTAGATACCCAAGATATTGAACTTGATGCAATTTTGGGAGAGCTCTGTGCCTTAGAAAGTTCACTTGATCCAGATCTCATGCACAGAGGTCATGCTCGCAGTGTCAGCACTGTCATTCAGAGCAATATTACTGGTGAAAACATCCGTTATTCAACTTCAGGAATGCCCATTGCTCAGGAGGTTCAGCCTCCAACCTCTCTGTCTGGCCCTAAACGCTTCTTTACTCATAGACGTTCAAGTTCAGGAGGCACAAAATCAAAATTTGAAATTGGTGGAGATTTGGACTGTGATCAAGGTAAAGGACACAAAATGGAATTGAGCGTGAGGACTGATAGTCCGGATAATGACTCTGCATTTTCCGATAGTGTTTCCATGCTTTCATCAGAATCATCTATTTCATCTGGTGGTAGGACTGATACAGGGATCTCTAGTCAAGGTTCATCTAAAACAAACAGTATAGCACTGGTGCCATCACCAACACAAGTAAATGTATATGATTTTTATTTTACATGTGTATTTTTCTCTTTACATATGATTGGATTGTAAAAAACAAATAATTGTGTTTTAAATAACATCAAATAGAAATGGGTGTGAGAAATAATATTTATTAAAATTAAACCACAGTAAAGTTGGTGTAAATTGTCAACATATACTTTATACAAATTTACTCCAGAAGTGAAAACTTACCATATTGTAGTGTGAAATTTTTAAATTTTTACACTCCTTTAACTTGTCATTACTTTTTTTTTGTCTATAATTCCCCCCTCACCCTCCTCCTACACCCAGATTTAATTCCCAATTGCTACCACAGTAAAGTATTGCATAATTATTTTTGTTATATCCTTCAAGTAAAAAAAAAAAATCATGAAAGCAAAGGACATAACTTTATTTATTAGTTAGCATCATATTGAACAAAGTATTTCTTAAACTCTGTAAAAAATATTATTTCACTGAATTAATACCAGTTGCTGAAAAATGTTTTTATTATGTAACAATGTTTTGTTTTTATAGTCTTAATTATTGTTTTTGTTTTGTGAAACAAAATTCCACCTGTGTAAAAGAGCAATGTGAAACCATCTTAAAAGGCTTATCATTGTCTTTTGGAACATTAGTCTCGAAAATCATTTCAAAATTTAAAAAAAAAAAAAAAAAAATTGAATCCAAAATATTATGAATGAAAGGTGAGAAAAAGATCATATATCAGTCCTTAGGGAAAAATAAGTGATGACAAAACTGTCTTTGGAAAAATTTCAAATCTCCCCTAGTAATTTGTGAACTGAGAAATTTATTGTAAATATTGTTATATATTTTTCTGATACACTTTTGATATGTTATTTATTACATTATTCTATTGAATAACTAGAAGGATGGTAAATAATTGCAATTATGAATATGACTACCACACATTTTATTATATTATTTAGATCTAATAATTAATTCTAGGCCTTGGAAAAAATACTGAATTTTGTTGAATAGGTACTGAAAGTGGAGAATTCTTTTTACAGAAAATTATCCATGTGTTGAAAAATAGATCTAAATTTATTATTTGAAATAATTACTACTGAAGTCATTAAACTGTTTATAAATTCTATGGATTATGCTGTTAGAAAAAATTTTAGGCAATTAATCACAGTTGGAAAAAAAAAAAAGAAAAGTCATTTTATTGTATTTTATGTTAGAAATATCTCAGAAAAAGGGAATTGGTATATTTATATTTTTAATAAGGACTTCTATTTTATTTTAAAATTTTCATTCATATTGTTAATTCTATATGCTGTGTGAATGCAAGTTATTTAAATTGCTTTAACTTGAGCTGTATATTGTGTGTATGCTTTTGAAACTATGTATTATTGAAAATCTAACCTCTATAATTATAATAACAAAAAGCAATAGATAAATCTATAAAAAAGAAGGGGAAAAAAGCTTACTGTGCCTTAAAGCTTCTTCACAATGTTGGAAAAGGAGAAAAAAAATACTGTTTTCTCTAAAATAAAATCCACCTTAAGTAACAGGGTGGCCATGTTAGTCAAGTGGTCATGGCATCAAGCTTATGCTCAGCATTATTTCAGTAAAGTTTTGGGCTTGAGTACTGATTCAAATAAAGACCTTTCATGTTATAGAACTGATAAGCATTGTATCTCTTGTGACTCAAAATCTTCACATTGGCATGGTGACAGTAGGGTACAGGTTCAAATGTTGTCTTTGTCACTTGGCTATAGTTATGTTACCAAAAGCCCTTATGTTGCTTCGAAGTTCAGTGTTAATAAACTACCATTTAAAAAGTAAAAACTCTGTATTCAATTAATCTTGTAAAAAGAAACTTAATTTTGAACTTGTGAAAGGTGTGAATAATATGAAAAAACTCATTGTACAGACAAATTATTTTGCATGATTCTTTTTAATTTATGATTAATTTTCATTCACTTAATCATACTAAAGCAATTATTTTGTAAAATTAGCGAAAATATTTTTATCGTTTTTGGTTCAATGTTTTGAAAAGTGTTTATCATATGAAGTATATATTATATGTATATTTCTTTTCTTTTTAGCTACTAGACAATATATCTAGGCGACTCAAGGCTTTGAAGGTTGAAGTGGAAAAAGAAAACTCTCCACCAGTAAGTAATGCTGGATGGTTGAAGTTATTGTCAGTTAAAAAGTATAATTAGATAAAATTTATTGAATTAAGTTTTACTGAGGAACTCAGAAACACTTTTTATATCTTAAAGCAATTGCAATAGAAATTGTTTAAAAAACAGTTTTCTTTTGAAACAAAATGCTTTTTTTCTTATTGGAATTTATTTATTAACTGTCTGATTCCCTTGTCATAGGAGGAACTATGATTGTGAATTTTTTTAGGAAAAGACCATGAAAAACCCTTATTTTAAAAAAATAAAACATTATTTTGCAGTCTGTATTCATTGATATAGATCAAAGGATTGTTTATGCAACTTGATATTTACAGTATTTTACACTTTCTTAATTTGTGTGAGAACTCTTGTTTGTACTTCTTTGTGTATTGTTTTTTCAAGTGATCAAGGAATTAATTTCTTTTTTTACTTATAAAAATTAATACCAATTTTCAAATATAAGCATTGCGGCTTTCTATGTTTGCTATTGCCTTTAAAACTATTGCCTGCTTGTATTCTTTCTGTTTTCTTAAAAAAAAAAATCATTTTTTAACAATGCAAGAAATCAAACAATTTTATCTAGAACGAATCATAAATATTTGTTAAAATTTTTTCCACAAAAGTTTTTACATAATTAAAATTAACTCATGTAAAAGCTGAGTGTAAAACAATAAGTACTGAGACTTATGTACTAAAACAGTACTAAAAGAATATGTCTTAAAATTTGTAAAGAATTGTTTGATTTCTTAACTTACTATTTTATTCTTCTGGTGATGGTGGCTATTTGTGTTCTTTGCTATTTCTTTCGCCTTCTTTAGGCAGAACAAGCTGCCCGCATTAAAGCTGAAAAGATCAGGATTGCTTTGGAGAAATTAAAAGAAGCCAGTGTGAAGAAGGTATATATTTCATGATAGCCTTTGCATATTGCACATCTAGTCTGAAGCAATGCATGCTTTTTTTGTATGTTTGAAGCAAAACTATGAAAATGTATATAACTATAAATAGCTTCTTTTTTTATAATTGCATCATTGTATGAGAAAATTGAGCATAGTATAGGATCTATTTGTATGATCATCTTTTTTAATGCTATTTGAAAGCAAAGCTTTCACATTTTTAAATGTTGTACTTGAAAGAGTGAAGTTTATTACTTGATTTTACTGGCAAAAACTTGCCTTAAATTTTTGTTAGTGCTTTGGGTTTTAAATGAAATTATGTAATCTGCAAAATTGGCTAATTTTTTTTTTAATTCCCTGGATTTTAAAATTATTTTTTAAAAAACTATTAATTTATTGCTCATACAAGCATTCTTTGAAGACAAGCAGTTAATACATTCCTGAACTTTTTTTAACATACAATTTTGCCATTTTTAAAACTTAATTTTTGATAAAATATTTGAAACAAAACTTTTTGCTCTTTAAAATATCTAAAGAAGATTCTTGCTTCAAGTTGGTTTATAATTTACTTTTGGCAAATATGCTTATATTTTTCTTTTTTTAAATTGGGCAGTGAAAGTATATATACTGAAAAATTGCAGCAATAACTAGAGTAACAACACACACAATTATGAGACCATATTTAGCTGATGAAACTAATGGTAAACACTGGCTTTGCTCTATGTGTTATGAAATCTAAACATTATAAATGTTATTTTTATATACTATCAAAATGATGAAATTAAATTAGTGAATTTTATGTTTCTATTTACAGTTACAAACTTTTGACTGTCATTTTAGCTCATCGAATATTTTTGGAAAGGTTATAAAAATATTGCATGCATAATGATATATATTTGTTTTAAATTGACATTTGCAACTTCTGCTCTTGTCACTGGAGGGGGAAAAATATTTTGGAATTTATGCAAAATCTGTCCCTCTTTTAGATCTTTATTAAAGCTTTCAGCGCTGACAACAGTGCTAAAAGCTTGTTGGTGGATGAGAGAATGACTGTGGGGCAAGTTTGTCGTCTGCTGGCAGACAAGAATCATGTTCCCATGGATCCCAGGTGGTCTCTTGTTGAACATATTCCAGAATTGTTTATGGGTAAGTGCTAAAACACAAAATATATTTTAAAGTTATAATGAATTTTTTTTTTAAACTAAATTCTCTCTCACATTATATGTAGAAATGGATAAAATTTAATTTGTAACCATTTAAGACCTCTTAATTTTTTTTTTACCTATTTTTAGTTTTAATTTTGTTTAGGTGAACATGAAACTTGAACTGAAACTTTTTTAATCGACAAAATATTCATATTGCAATTATTGAATAATATCAGATATACATGTTAGTAAATTTCAAAAATGGAGGTGGTGAGATATTGTTTTAGATAGGATGGTAAAGTGAATTATTCCGTGCAATCTTTCTATTCACTGTTTTAAATGTGATAATTTTGCTCTATATTCACTTTTTGCTTACAGAAATCCATTAATTGATTTCAAGTTCATACTCTTAGTACTGAATTTGATGAATTTTTTTTAAAAAAATATTCTTCAGAAAATGTATTTTAAAAACTTATGAAAATTTACTGTACAGAGTATGAAAATATGAGGACTTTAAATTGCTTGCAAAAGTTTGTATGTGTGTATTTATTAACCCTTTGAATGCTTTATATTTATGAATGTATATGTTTTTTTTTTTTTTATTTATTTTAGAGAGAATTTATGAAGATCATGAGTTTGTTGTTGAAAATCTATTGTTGTGGGCCAGAGAGTCTCCTAATAAACTGCAATTTTTTGAAAGAGATGAAAAATATGATTTGTTTATAAATCCTGAAGTATGTTTGATTATAGTAGTATTGTTTATTAAATGACTATTTAATTGTATTTCTGATTTTTAAAACATCAATTATTTGTTAACAAACAATTCCTTTATCTTTTTTTTAATTAGGAATATTTATTAATGGGTAGCTCATCTGAAAGAGGATCAGAAATGGATGATGATGCTAAAACTACTCTACTTGAAGTAATAATATTTTATTTATTTTTTGTGATATGCAATTTCTCTAAAAAATACCAAGTCAATTTTTAATAAGTTATAGACAGACACTTGGAAGGAATATTTTCTGTAATTTTATCAAACTATTAAAGTCACTTGAAAAGGGGGTAAAACATTAGAATTTTGCTGAAATATTACAACATCCATGATGTTATCACTACTAATTTTTTTAGTGTACTTTGCCAATACGTGGAAGGATCCATAGGCATATTTTGGCCAGAAAAAATTTTCAAATGTAATTTTAGCGAAATTTTTCGAAATTCAACCCCTCTTTTTGTAATTTTTCTGTATTTTCCAACAGATGCAATAATTTTTCTCCAAACCCTTTCTTTCAAAAAAAAAAAAAAAAAAAAAGGCCCACTTTAATGAGTTTTTTAACGTAATTTTATTTTTTTTAAATTGGTTTAAGTGTCAGTGTCTGTATAGGTGGCATAGCAAAAGAATGGAATGACCTAAAAGCTTTGAATTTGTCATGGTGAAACTATGAACTCTGATAGTGTGCATCTCAATTTTTTTTTTTTTTTTTTTTTAAATTTAATGTTGAAGTGACTGTTAAATAAGATTGTCTGTGCTGCCATAAGTCTGGCACATATTATAACACATAACTAGTGCATATTAACGAACATAACACATCTTGATGTATTTTGCTTCGTGTAATTTATACTTAGCAGAGTTTTTTGGATATCCTTATATTTATTCAGGATTTGTGTTTTTATGTTTACCTTCTGTCAAACTATTCGACCTGAAACTAGAGTTGATAAAATTATCTTGAGAACAAATGTAAATTCATGGATAGTATTGGAAATAACATGAAAAAGACCTTAAGCCATATTCATAGTGAGCAGTGCTGAAAATGTACACATCTTAGCTCTGAATGGAAATACATTTAATAGTGTTTATCAAGAAGTTCTCTAGATTGTTTATAAATATTTCTTCATAGTTTAATGTAATAATTATTTTATAACTTTGTGGAGCTAAACTATTCTTTTATTAGTAGACATTTTGTATTGTTTAATTATCATTTCAGAGCAATTTATTGAACATTCATTGTTTATTAAGAGAGCTATCTTTGTATCAGAAAATGAAACTAAATTTAATAAATTTTGGATGTGTTGTCTTAACACTATTTTGAATGGGGGAATTCATCTATGTGAAAAACAGGTACTTCAGTTAGTGTTATAGAAATATTTTTGAAAGCTTACCTTTGCTGTTTAAGATAAACTAGATAAATAATCTTTTTTGATGCAAATTTTGAAATCTAAAGCAATATTGTTTATTTTCAACAAAGTTTTAATTTTTTTTATTAAAGAGTAAATGAAATGTCATACATTATATAAAGTGTTTACAAATATACATATGTGAGTTGTTTATAAAGTTTCTTATTAAAACTTACTTTAAATTAGAAAAAATTAAGCATACTTCTTTCAAAACAGATTGTTTTTGAAGTAATGTGATTTTATTTATTGGAGTTTAGTATAAAAATAGTTAAAACTTGGTGAACATACAATATTTAAGATTTGAAATAAATTGCAATTACTTGCTTTTGCTTTAAATTATGTTATAAATATTTCCATGAATAGGATAACTGTTTATGAGTACATCTAGTTAATTTTTTAAAATATATTTGTAGGAATTTTTTTCTTCATCAAGTGTTCCTGAAGTTGAAAGTGCATTATATTTAAAGAGTGATGGTAAAAAGGCATGGAAAAAACATTTCTTTGTTCTCAGAGCATCTGGCATTTATTATTGTCCTAAAGGAAAATCAAAGGTATATTGATGAGAAAATCATAATGTTATTGCTTTTTTTGTGTATTTTATTAAAGAAGCCTTTTATATTAGTATATTTAATTAGTTACGAGTTTCATGACTGATTATTCTTTAAAGTAAAAAATAAAGTATTTTATACATAAATCTTAAGATTTTCAATAATGTGGTTTGTGTGTAATAAGCATTCAGCTAATCGAACAATACATAAATCTTTGAAAAATATATTTAAATTTTACATCTCTAAATTAATTTTAATAGTATTTTGGTTTTTGCTTATATTCATAGAGCGAGAAAGATGCAAAAATTTGTTACCATTTCTTCTTTTCATTTTCCTTAAAAAATGAACTTTTTTTCTTTCATAAAAGAAGAAAAAAAAAAAAATCTCAATATTTCAATTGGTAAGATTTTTCTTAACATAGTTAACTATTATGTTACCGAAGACATTTTCAGATTTGTTAATTCGTTATTTTACAAAATGTTGGGAACTAAACTTAAAACAACTCATGTATTATGCATAGATATTTAATTTAAAATAATTCAATTTGATTTATTTTTTGTAAATTAGACAAGTCAAACAGGCAAAGTTTTTAGGTATTTTGCCTGTTTGAATTGTCTAACTTACAAAACCAATATTACTATTATACATTTGTTATTGAAATAGATATTTTTATATCATACTATCATATTTTTTGGCAAATAATTTATATTTTTTCAGTTGTCTAAAGATTTAATTTGCCTAACAACATTTGAAATGAATAATGTATATACTGGATTTGGATGGAAGAAGAAGTATAAAGCACCAACTGACTTTGGTTTTGCTATAAAGGTATATTTATGTTTTAAATATGTAAGATATGTGTTACTATTATATAAGAAAGATGTGTAAAATTTTCTTGAAATGTATTTAACACATACCTTTTTACTGGGTTTTACATATATTCCTTTTGTTGGATTATGTCCTTTACATCCAAACTATTGAGGCTGAATCCAAGATAAGAGTAATTTAAATATTGATTTTCCAATAGATTAAAAATATTAATGTATATATAGACAACATTAAATAATTTTCCATAACCCATGCAACAATTTTTTGATTTCTCAAATTTGTCTTTAATCTTACAACATATTAAAAAGTTGTGTTCAGTTGTAACCTTTCTTCTGCTGTATTGTTCTTGAATTAGAATATTACAGATTTATTATTCCGATTTGTTTTATTTCTAGTTAATTTTATGGTTTAAAAATTATGTATTTAAATCTCTTATTTTGCTTTTTTATGGCTGTGTAATTTAATTCATTGTCTAATCTGTCCAAGAGCTATCTTTTCTGTTATTTCCAAAGTTTAATCAAATTTCATCTATATTGAACATTTTGAACCATTAGTTTTTTAATGAATTTTTTTATCTGATTTTCAACTTTTCTCTAAAAAATTCATTTCTTTTATGGCAAATATATCAAATCACTGCATAACTATGACTAGAGTGAATTACTTAAATAATTAAATGAAAATATATTGTACACCTAGAACTGCATTAATTTTTAAGTGTAATTATGTTAATTGATGCAGATATTACTAATTTTATACCAAGGCTTATAGATAAAATTGTTATAAGTGCAGTAATCATTTTACTATTGAAAAGTTGTTGGTTGAAAAGATAATTTTTTTTTTTGTTACTTTAATGGATGCAAAAACAAAATGTTTAAAATATCAAACAAAATTCCCTACACATTTAGGGATCTTGGTTTTTATAATTCTTAAACAGCTATAATTATGAGGCAAATAAATACATGTTCATTAAACATGTTAATTATAAAAAAAATTTTAAAAAAATTTGTTATATTTGTAGGATATATGTCAAACGTGGATACTTGTGTATCTTCGATTTTTTTTACGAGTTTTTGTATGTACATTGACAAAATCTTTACCTCATAGTCACATAATTAGAATACTGTTACACTGTTACTTGTTTTGCTTTGTATTTATTTTTCTTTGCTTTTTGAGATCATAAACCATGTGCTTGATTCTTCAGTTTATAATTTCCTTATAAAATACATTGTTCCTGTACTAAGTCGCTGTTCCCCCTTTTTATATCACATGATGCTGAAATATTCTTTTACATATGGAAATGTAACAGTTATACATTTTAAATATAATTTTCTAAAAAACAATTTTTTTTTGAATGAAAGTTGCTAGTATTACATGTGTCAAAGATTAAAAAATAAATAGTGATGTTGATTAAAAAATGTTCTATTCCTTCAAAAATAAATTGCTGAAGATCAATATTTTGATGTATAAAGTGTTCAGAATATCTTGTGGAATTATGTTATATGTTCTTTTTTTTTTTTTTTTTTTTTTTAGCATCCTCAAATACAAACTAAGTCATCTAAATACATTAAATATTTATGTGCTGAAGATGAACAGATTTTGCGCCTGTGGGTAATGGGGATAAGAATTGCAAAAGTAAGACTTATTATTTATAATAAGTAATTGTATGCTCAAAATGTATTTCATTATTGCATGTTACAGTTCTTTGATAAACAATGGAAGTTGTCTTGAATTAAAAGTTGGAGAATGCCCTAGTTTCCTGAAAATTGTACTTTACATTCGTAGAAAAATTTTTTCCCTTTTTAAATATTTTTTAAAAAAAGTTTTTTTTTTTTTTAAACTATTATTTGTATTAATAGAATTATAATAAAATTGCTCTTTACTAACTATCTTGCAGAGATATGATATATTTATAGTTTTAAAAAAAGCATTGAACTGTATTAATTTACTGTGAAAAAATGAAACAAAAAGTTGTAATTATTTAGATATTCAAAATTTATAATACCGAACTTTAGACGTAATATAGATCTAATTTTTATTTTGAATATTAATAAAACTATTTCAGCTTTAATTTTTTGAAGTATATTTATTTAGTGTGTGTTAAAATTAAGATCATTCTTAAAACAAATGTATACCGTATTATATACTGAAGCCTCTTTAAATTTTTTTTTTAAGTACAATAATTACATTATATAAAATTGTTCTCAAGAGAAGAAAATTAAATACAAAGTTATTTTTGAATGAGTTAAGTTGTATATAAACTCTTTACTTAATGAACTTCATATGATGTTTTAAAATATATTTTTGTAATGAATTTTAGAAAAAATTATTAGTATATGTAACATGTAAACTATTTTTTTTTTCTATTGAAATTTGCTCAACATCTTGATGAAATTTTTTATTTCAGTATTAAAATCTATATCTCAACAGCTACAATACTGCAAATTTCATTGATCGATCGTGTATATTGAGCAACAACCATATACAATAATTAAAATACTTAAAACTAGTATTTATTATATATAGTATATTTTAAAGTAACATGCAATTGGTAGATAAAATTATATATGTGTGTATGTCTATATATATATTAAAATTAAATAGCATAAAATTTAACTGACATCAATTTATTTGCTTTTACAGTAAATTTATGTTCAAGAGAAGTTTTATAATCATATTTGTTATTTTGGTTGAACAATATTTATAAGACCATTATTAAATTTTTCTTTTATGAAATAATTTCAGGCATCAATAAGATTGTTTGTCATCTTAGATATTGCTTTTTTGTAATTTAAACTGTTGTAGATTTTTGTTCATGATTGTCGTTAAACGAATTCGCCTGTTTCAGATCCTTTTAACTATACTTATTAAATTTCTTCCCCTCATCTTTTAAAGTAAGAGTTGTCCTTAATTCTTTTAAGATTTCTTTGAACAATTTAGGTATCTTTAACTCTCAAGATTTCTCCCTCATGTTAAGTGATATCCAAACGCTAAACAAACTTGTATTTTTTTTTCTTTATTGCTTTCTGTCTTATTGTTTGTGGTCCTATTTCTTTCCTTTTTATCTATCATTTTTTTTTCATTGCTTTTGACTGCTTCAAGAATTTCATTGTTTTTTCATACCTCTAACAGAAACTACTTCTCTACCATTATGAAAATCCCTACCTCTCCTGTTGCTGCTTCCTTCCAACTTTGCTTTGTTTTTTTTTCCTCTGATTGTTTTAATTGCTTTAACTTGTTTTAACTGCTATTAACTCATAGTTATTTCATCTTAATCATCCCCTGCTTTTTTTTTTTTTTTTTATCATGGCTTTGTCATCATCATCATCACTAATTTCTCTTTCTTTAGCTTTCTGTTTCCTCTAATCTTTTTTAAAACTTTTTTTTAAATCTCTGTTTTATCCTGTTCACTGACCTTTTTCACCTGTTTCTTTGTTTTATACTCTTTTCATACTTTTTTTTTAATAACTTTTAAATGCTTTCTTTTTAGCCCCTTCTTTTTTTACTTTAGGTTTTTCAACTTTTGGCTTTTCATCTTTCATTTCAACTATGTTATGATTCTGACTTCCTTTTTGTTAACCTGTAATTTATATCATTTAATTATTTTTCATTTTTCTCATCTAAAGAATGCTCTTTCTTTGTTTAAGGATGTTTCATAAAGTGATAGTATTTTCGCATCCTATTAATACAGTGAAACCTCCTTAATATGCTCTACCTTTATTATAAAATTTGACATAATCTCTACTTCTGTTATTACATTGAATGATTGGTATTTCTAGTCACAAGCATATAAATCAATATTTATAAACAATATTAATATTTTCATGTATTTTTGTTTTATCACTTTTGATATGTTTAGTATTAATTTGTATGCGGAATTAGATAGAGACTTGGGGGGGGGGAATTAGAAATTTGAGACTTAAAAGTTTCTTATCTAAATATCTTCTTATTTTTGGTTTTTTTCCATTCATTAGAAGCAATTGAATATGGTTTTCCTTTTTGCAAATTTAATATTTTTTTTCCTTTTTAAAAGTAGTATTTTTTTTTACCTCGCATCATTCCTCTTGCATATGTTGCTCTTGGGTGTTTCTCCATTTATCTTTTTTTTTTTTTTTTAATAGAAATAGGCTATGTGATGTGGACCATTGCATTTGTAGCATATTTTCACTTCTGTTTTAAAAGCAATTGATATTTAACTTTCAGTGCTTTACTATTTTCTCCTTTTTTTAAACAAGCATGAAATCAAATTGGTTAATGTCTTTTAAATAGGCAGATGTTGATTCCCTCATTCTAATCAATTAATTGTAATGGTTTGATGTTGCAAATAGAATTTTTGAGAAAAAAAAAACCGCTTCATCTGTGATTTGTTTTTGTATTGAATAAGTTATGAATGAAAAGTTCTCCAGTTAAGAGTGATGTGCAATGTTACATTACAAATATTACCAAATTATAGCTGAAAAATTCTTGAAGTATAATACAGTTCTGTTACTCACTGTCCTGTTCCTGTAAAATACATAGTTTTGGAAACATTTGTGCAAATGTGAGACAGTGTAGTGTGTCATTTTCTTCTAATCTTGTATATTATTTTCTTTTGGCGTATGCTTTCCTCCATAATGCAGGAATCTTCACATCTTTAATGTTTCCAAGGTATTCATATCACTGTATTACTGTCTCTGTCAATTACTTAAAACATATCTATTCAGAATTTCTATATGAAGAAAGTTATGGTCCCTCTTAATTATTCTATATTGTTTAATTCACTTCCATGGTATGTACACTTTTTGTTTCTCCTTGAACCTTAATCTTGCATTTTCGGTTTAGTGAACTCTGGATCTGTAATGTGTTGAAAAGTGCAGCATTTTGGTGCAAGCATTTTTATTTTAAATAGATGATTTTGTTGGATTTTATTGACAACTTTATTACTGCACATTAGAACAGTGATCTAGTATATGAAACAGTAATCACATACATTCATTTTTATTCATTGTAACACTATAAAAATTATTACAGTAACTTTTGTAACTATATTAAATACATAAAAGATGTTTTAAATAACTTAGATATTAGTTGATAAAATTAAATTAGTAATATTTTATAAATGTGTTTTGTTTTGCCTCTTCATTATTAAAAAAATATTTCAAGCATTTATATTTTTTAAAATTCTGACTGAACTGAATTTCTTATAGTTTGGACCTCTATTGAAAGAAAATTATGATAATCTTATGAGAGACATTGTGGAAGAAGATCTTGAAACACTTGCTCATGCACGAAGTTTCTCGGTATCCTCTATGGCCAAAACTCTTGCTGTGAGCTCAGACAGTTCTGGCAGCTCAGGTAGCCCAGACAGGCAAGATATCTCATTGGAAGATGTTGTATTTTCTGGTCCTCATGCTTCATCTCTAACACCTGAACAGTCTGAAGCTGATGTCTTAAGCAATCGTAGCTCAGAATCTACACCCACACCTACACCAATGGAGTGGACAAATCCTCGTGGTTCAATGTTCCGTCATGATTCTGTCAAATCAAGTAGCAGCAGCAGTGGTTGCATGTCAGAACGATCTAGTGTGAGCACTCCAACTGCTGAACAAGTACCATTTGAACCCACTGACCAGCCTGTAGGTTCCTTAAAAAGAAAACCTAGCATGACTCCAAAAATACCATTAACTAACACTACTCGGAGCATTGCTAAGCAGTCAGATGACAGTTTGCATGTTTCTTTGACTCCTGACAGGCTATCACATAGTAATAGCATTGGAAATAGTGTATCCCTTACCAAAACTTTAGGCCGGAGGTTTAGCTTGCGACGTTCTCAAACTGAAGATCAAATCATGGTTAATGGTATCATGAAAAGTTTGCAAAGAAAATCTTCTGAAGCAGCAGCTTTCAACCAAGAGAGATTTATGCTTCCCCCTCCACCCATGACTGTGAGTAGTTCAATTGAAAGTCTTGATATAGCTCTTCTTCCACCACCACCACCTGAGGCTTTCAGAGGAAGCACAGCAAGTCTCGATTCTTTGCCTCCACCACCTCCACCCTTAGATTTGTCAGAAGAATATAGTTGGCCAAGTACCTCAAGTCTAAATTCACTACCTCCTCCACCTTCACCTCAAACTACTCCTACTAGAGAAAAACCAGCCAAAAATAAAATTACAAGCTCACCAGTTAAAGAAAGACCTGTATTTATACCTTTAAAATCTAGAAATCATGACCGTCGTTTATCTGAAGCAGATATTCAGCAACCACCTCTCCCATTTTTGGCAGAATTAAAGGGTGTGTCAAGTTTGTCTCGAAGTTCCATCAAACCTCTGCAAAGAGCCCCTGTTAATAATGAAATTTGGAAAAATAATATGAGAAGCGAGATTCCCTTATCTCCTCACCTTCAGACTGTAATTGACAGACGAGCCAGTGCTCCACAAGTTCCCAAAACATTGGACATTGTACCTAATATACCTCACAGTTATGTGCCACCGCCTCCCCCACCACCTCCTCCACCCCCACCTACATCTACCATACCTAGGAATGTGAAGTTCCTTGAACGCCCATCTCCACCTGCAAGAAATGAGGACACCAGGTTGTCACAAAATGCTTCTGGGTTGCTTCGACGAACTCAGACTCCTGCCACATTGCCAGGTCACAAGGCTTCTCCAATACCATGTCCTCCAGAAACTTTCCTCAAAGATCTCCAAAAGGTTATGGAGAAAAAGTGGAAAGTTGCTCAACAGTTATCTGTGGACTTGGCTGCTACTCCAAACGAAATTCTTGGTTTTCGGGACCCATGTTATTTACCTCCTCTTACTCAAAGCCAAACTTTGGGCCCACCAGCACCACCCCCACCTCCTCCTCATGGCATGAGACCAAGGTCATCTTCACAAAGTAGACAACGGAAATCCTATGAGGACTCAGCAACACCAAAGAAAAGACCTCCACCTCCTCCTCCAAAAAGGAGCGAAACAACTCAGTTATCTACTCGGTAATTCTGAAACTTCTGTATTAGGGCTCAGTTTTGGTGCTCTGATGAGATACTCTTGAGTTCTTCCATGCTTGTTTTGGTTTCATATTCTCACTCTGAAAAGTCTCTGTGGAAGACAAAAAACCTTTGACAGGTTTAGGTAGAACTACTTTTCGTATGCCATTTTTTTAACCATGACAGTTTTATAAGATTCGTTTATATGAACCCCTGTCAGTGAGAGTGAGCGCTGCACTCATTAAGAAATTTTTCTACTCTGAAAGATTTTTTCTCTTTTTCTTTCCTGATTCATTTAATTTATTGTCAGAAAAATATTTTTCTCGTTTATTTTGACAAGTTATTCATGCATTTGTTGTTACTTTTAACATCTAATTACCATTTGCGTTGAAAATGAAATAAGTTTCATTGTACTGTCTAAAGGTGAATATCAAAGGAGGAAAGTAAAATGGAATTAAATCAATTGGAAATGGAATTCAAATTGTTAATTCCTTTGGAAGTACTTTTTATTGTTTTATTACAGAAAAAAAATGCTTTTTATTAACTGAATGTACTGTGATATGTGAAATTACTCTACAGTGCATTGATGTAGATTTTAAAATTATAGCTGTTGAAAACCAAATAAGGAAGTAAACGTTATAGGTAAATTCTGAAGTATTTGAAGAAAACAAAGATGTTCTATTTGGTTCCTTTATCTTTCAAAAGAGACCTAGGCATATATTCTAAAATGTTTTTATTATTCTTATTCTAAAATGTTATTATTTGGAACAGTGTGATTTATTTCTGCCTTGGGAGCGAATTATAAAGTTAAAATTTTATAGAAGCTGTTTTGACTAATAATCCTAAAACCATTTTTGGATTACTTGTTTGTTAAAATTTATTTGAATTTAATTTTCTTAATGTATGTTGAATACAATTGAAATAGGAAATACATTTATACAAGTTAATCAGAATATATTTCCTTAAATATTATATATTGTGACTTAACTCTTGTGACTTAATTCAAACTTTTACTAAAAGAAATATATTAATTTTTATCAGTGTGAATTTCTTTAATTTGTCAATTTTAATAATTGGACTAGGAATGTTTGTAAATTTTCAATTTTTTCCATAAAATCTGAGTTATATACTAAAGAAAGCTAATGATGTATTAATTTTCTTTGGATATATTTATTCAAAGAAAAAATTTCAAAAATAAATTCATCTGGAATACTTGTGTGAGAAGTGTATAGAAGTGAATATGTGTTTAAAAGATAATGAAGATATCGAAATGTTTTCTGTTTGCAAAAGAATTTTAAAAATATAACGAAACTTTTTAAAAAGTTAATTTTAAATAATTTCTTTAAATGTCACAAATGTAATTTTACAAAATCAATGGCTTCATTTTAAATTTCTTTAAAGAAAATTTTTGTTTTCATGTATTAAAATTATTTTTTTGTGTTTCAGGTATTAATTAAAGTCATAGATGTATATAAACGAAATTTGTGTAATTTTAGCTGTTAAATTCTAGAGGTTTTATTATTCATTTCAATGAATGCTTCAGGTATGACAAAGAAGGTCATGAAGTTTTTTTTTATTAAACTTTTAGTAAAATTCTAACTGTAAGTATTAAAACAAATCAAGTGTAAATTATTCTTTAGTAGTGATAAATATTTAAAAAGGAAAAGGTATTCATTATATTTTAAGGAATAATATGACTTCAAAGATTTTTTTCCCTTTGAGTTTTGTTAATTATTTTTTTAATTATTCATATAATTTCTTCTGTTTTATTGTATAGCAATATTAGGCAGTATCGTTTTAAAACTATAGCAGTTTCAATCAGTTTTATATCATGTTTTATAAATATTTTAAAGTTCAGTTTGTTATTAAAATTGAAATATTGCTTTTCCTTAAGTGACGTAAGAAATTAATTTTAATGCATTTCTGAAGTATATTTCGGTGTAAATTGCTTTATTTCTCCAACTTCAATTTTAATATCTTATAAAAAAAATTATTAATGCAGATATTTTTCAAAATGGAGTATGTACATCATATTATTCTGCCACTAATGTAGTTTTGGTATTTTAAAGTTGTTTGTGTTTCATTTTAAAGATAATTTTTAAACAACTCAAAAAAATAAAACGTTTAATGAATTCAAATATGTAGTAACTGCATACTAAAAGGGAATAAACAAAATTATAAGAATTTAGAATGAAGGAAAGATGAGAAAAGTTATTTAAACATTTTAAAGACTAAAATTTGTTGATCTGAAAAACTTAAGAAACCTGATGTGTTATTTTAAGTGTGAAACAAAATTATTATATTTTAGCTGTAAAAAATTAGTGCATTTATAAGTAAATATTATACAAAGAATTAAAATAATTATTAACATTTTGTGATAGGATATTGGATGTGAATAAACATTTTTTTAATCATTAAAAATATATTAATCATGTACAGTAAAATTTTAAATAAAAGAAATTTTATTATTTATAGTTGTAGTTAATAATTCTATTGTGAAATTAATTGAAAAAAAAATGTTTCATTTATCGTCTCTGAGTAAGGTACTCTGTCATTTTAATTAATTTAAATGCTCTACCCATTTTTCTGAATGATGCATATACGTTATGATGTTTGTATAAATTTAAAGAAAATTTTTTAAAAGAAAGTAATAGCTGTCATTGTTTGTTAGTATATTTTCTTTTATTTTGAGTGACAATTTTCATCAGTTCAAAGGGAAAGAAAGATGATGTAAGAATGGCTGAAAATATTTCTTGCAAATAGGGTTTAGTTGATAAGAATGGAATTAAAAATGTTGAAAGTATATACAAATAATTCTATATTTCTACTCTGGGTATGATTTTTGTGATACTCATACTTAAAGAAATGTGGGATTCATGAGCTTTTGTTATGATTATTCAAGAAAAAATATATATGTCCTTTAGACAGCTAAGGTGTGATATCTGCTATTGTAATTTTTAATATTTGAAAGTAATTGTTAAATATTCTGATAAATTTTTGAAACTTCTTATTCTTTTTTTCTACAAATTGGTTTATTAAAATTTTCAAAGCATAATTGAAGAAAAAAAAAATGGAAGATCTACATAACAATTTTCACAAATACCTTAAATAAATTTTGTTACATTACATTAATCTTTCTCTTTACTTTTGTAACATTAATGTCAATTTTTACTTTACATTTGTAGAAATTTGTAGCCCCAATTGCATTTGTGTATTATTGGTCTTTTATACCTTTCAGTTTGCAAGAAATTTTTATGAAGAATTGTGTATCAATTTAAAAATGTTGTTTATATAAAATAGCTATTGTATTGTTACATTTTTCAACAACAATAAAAATAACAAGTTGTACATAAACTTTAACTTGTGGTTTGTCCTGCCAAGTATTAGTAGTTAGCAGATTTTATTGTTGAAGGTATTTACCCTTCCATACTTATATATAAATAGCTCTTTTGTTACTTGTTGAAAGTGATAATATTTGTAAATGAAATGAATCAGTGTTATAGATTGTCTTATAGAACAGAGAGATGTTCATTACTTGAACACAAATAAAAGAATATATACTTTAAGGTATGATTTACATGCATATAGTAAGAAAATAAATTTTTCATAGAATTTCTTAAATGCAACTGAATTATTTTCTTAATTTGTATTGAAATTAAGATCTGCATATTTATTTTAGAGGTCAAACATTAAAATGAGGAATTAAAATGTAGATGATAAAAACTATATTGCAATTATCCAAAAAAAAAAAAAAAGTGACAATATGAAGAGATAAATCTAATAATTCCTGATTATTATATTCTAAATAATGCATTTTTGAAAGTCACCCTTAAAATACTTTATTTGATCTATTTTTAATTTAATTTTTTATTTTATTATTTTTTTGCGATATTTTAATTGCTTATTTTGTATTTTATCTACAATTATTGTAACATTTTTTTTTCTTGTGTAAATTTGAAACACATTTTTTTTTATATTAAAGCAGGGGGCGAAAAAGAAACTTAAGAAAACCTGCAAATGTAGGAACAACTCTTAAGTTTCTATATCTGCATATTTTTTGTAACCTGAATTTGGCAAGTATTATAATAAAATTATTTTTATTTAATATAAAAGGTTCATTATAAATTTAATAAAAGGCAAGGCACAAAATTTGAAAAGGGGATGGGGGGATTCAGATTTCACTTATGAATTGATAAATTTTTACAAAGTTTGTCAATGTCCTGCAATTAGTAATGTATAATTAAGTAAAAAGGCATATGAGCCTCTAGTTACAGACCCAAAATGAAGAAGCAAGCTGTCCTCATGAAACCTGAAATGAACACTGCCATTTGCAATTTGTGATAAATGTGACAAATCTAGGTTTGTCTGTGTGATAAATTGGTGAAGATATAAATTGTAAAATGATAAATGAAAATTTTTGTGAATCAAAAACTTAATTTATTATAATGTAGTTGTGCAATTGGTCTTATAAGTTACGATGTGTTATTTATTTATGTTCTAATTTTCCAAGAACATGTTTGGTTTCTCTTCTCTTTCTTTTTGGTAAAAAATTAAAATGTTCACTTTTTAAAAGCTAAATTTTTTTAACAACATTTGTTAATTTTTGACTGTATTTTGGTTTTACATTCATGATACTAAACAGATTATTTGTTTTAACAATTTTTCATTGAATACAAGAGAATTTAACCTATTATTTCTCTGTCTTAATATGTTTTTAAATTGAAATTAGATTGTTTTAATTACATTATTATTTTTTACATAATCTGTCAATGTTTTTTATTGTATCTAGGATTAATTTGGTAAAAAAAAAATGACTTTATATCATTCTAAGCTAGTAATTAATTTAAAACTTTTGCGGGATTGTAATTGTTTGAGGGAGGTAAAACTTAGAAGCATTCAAGTTTTAAGATCTTTGAAAGTATTTTGAAATAAATATATTTAATTAGATTTTAAAATATTGATTTTCAAGAATATATAACATTCTGATATGATGAATATTACATTGATTAATTAAAAGCATAAGCAAGATTTCATTGTGACAGAGTTGTTCAGTTTTTTACAATTTTTGTTATATATATAAAAGACATTTATGTTGGTACTGTGTTATAATGTATACTTGCTATTTAAACGTACATATTAAAACCCTGATTTCATTTATTGTAAATTTCTTATCATTATCACCTAGATATGTCATATTTGTGTTAGCCAAAAATTCCATTTGCACTTTTATCTTAAAGCTTTATTTTTAAAAAGATGTGCCCATGTCATGCTTTGTAAATAAAAGCAGCACATCATTTAGTGCTTTATATGTATGAATATATGTAAGCATCTTCAGAAATTGTATGGATTTGAGAAAAAATGCTTATAAGAACATTACATGATAAAGAAAGAGCATGTTATGCTGCAAAAGGCAGCCCTGTTGTATGTTGATGATTGTCGAATAAAATTTAAAAGTTTGTCTTTAAAGGATTTTTTTAGCATGTGTTTGAACTTCTTTGCTTACTAATAGGAAACCTTTTTTAAATTAATATTTCAATAGGATCATTATTACATAAACAAATATTTCCTATAGTGGCTTATTGCATCCAAATTTATGAGATTATTCCATTTTACTTCTACAAATACTTAACCTAATTATCAAAAAAGGAAATGTGTAAATTTCTATTTCTAATATTTTGAATAATCTAAGATTAGGGATTATAGTATACAAGACAATATGCGATGCAATAAGGTTGAAATATATATTTAATATCTCATATATAACTTAAATAAAAAGTACCTTAAAATATATAAAAGCCTTGAATGTGTGCTCAAACCCCTGATCTATTTTTAATTATTTTAATGTAGAACCTGAAGTCGTATTGGATTGTATAACAATATTAGTCATATTATTTAAGTCATCGTATTGTTCTCGATAAAGTGTCAATATAAATAATATTCATCATCAATTTTCTTATTGAAATTTGTAATGAATGAATTAAATATTTTAAAACAAGTCTTTATTTGTTAATAGTACAACTAACTATATTATCTATTTGATATTTTAAATCGAATTTTAGATATTTTGGATATAATAATGAATAAATAAATAGACTATATAATTGGTTATATAACACAACAATAAAGTTTATTTTCATTATTTAGCAACTACTTTTGAACCTATGTTCATTGACCACATGCTTAGATCAAATACAAAAGTAAACAAATTGAGGTTCCAATACTGGCCAGGAACAACAGCCTTTTGGCACAAAATTATGCCAAGTTGAACTGCCTGTACATACAAAACTGTAGATCAAGGGTCTAATACCCTAGAATTCACTTTGATGTGGGGCCGCGGTAGCCTAGTGGTCAAGGTCGTGGATAGCGGCTGGCGGTTTTCGTTCAGTCGCGGGTTCGATCCTTGGCCACCAAAGACCTGCCGGGGCTGATGCACGTTAAATCTGTTCGGGGCCCAAAGTCCTCCCGTTGGCGTTTTACCTTTTTTCACCTTCACGTCTAGACTACAGTTTAATCTTGTTTGGCGCAGCATAGCCATATCTGGCTCTTGCGCCAATAAACTTTACATTCACTCACTCACTCACCTCCCGTTGGCGTGGTGTGGATGTTAGGAGAGGGGGTGCCAGCTCAGGTGTCGTCCTCGTCACTTGACCGTGGTTCAAAATTACGAGTTTGCCCTTGTGTTGCTTCTAGTGCGACGTTAATAAAAAACTAAACTAATCACTCTGATGTACAATGCTTTTAGATAAATTAATCTGTCAAAATTGAAATGCATCTTTATTCTAAACAGGTACCTATATTGTGTAAAAACATACATGGATTTCAATTACCTCCATAAATTTCACATGAATATTACATATTTATAAGGATATTTTTTTTTTCAACCTCCGATCGAGCTGCTAAACAACCAGTCAAATCGTAGGAGGTATGATGGGCATTTAACTATAACCTCTGCTGCCGACGTCATCTCACGATTTTAAGCTGAGCTGTAGACACGCAAATATAGATAGTAATATCGATGTTCCTTCTAAGTGCAAGTGTCATTCGCGCGCTTTCTTCGAGCAGAAGGGAATAAAGCAGTCGAAATTCACCGAAAACTGAGCCCAATATACATGGAAAATTTTTTGAGTGATGGTGTAGATAATTTAAAGACGGGAGAACCAACGTTCACGATGAAGGGGGACAAGAATGTGAGCCTGTTCAAACAAATCTTCGGGGCCGCGGTAGCCTAGTGGTCAAGGTCGTGGATAGCGGCTGGCGGTTTTCGTTCAGTCGCGGGTTCGATCCTTGGCCACCAAAGACCCGCCGTGTAGCCGGGGCTGATGCACGTTAAATCTGTTCGGGGCCCAAAGTCCTCCCGTTGGCGTGGTGTGGATGTTAGGAGAGGGGGGTGCCAGCTCAGGTGTCGTCCTCGTCACTTGACCGTGGTTCAAAATTACGAGGTCCGTCGCCAATAGCCCTCGTGTTGCTTCTAGTGCGACGTTAATAAAAAACTAAACTAAATCAAACAAATCTTCAACTGCAGGAATGTTATGGCTGTGGGTTTTTGAGACAAAAAAAAAAAGTATCCTGTTGAGTTTATTTAAACAGGAACTATGATCAACGCTACTTGTTGTCAGACTTTACGATGACTGCGAAGAGCTATTTAAAATAAATGAAGTGGAATGGAGCTTCGAAACAAAGGGCAAGTCTATCTCGCATCACTAGCAGTAAAAATTTTTGCTGAGGGGAACGAAAGCTCCTCTATCGATATGACAAATGCCCGAATCTTCATGGTGATTATGTTAGAAAAGTAACCATGTTTGTAAATTTGTTGTTTGTTAAGAAATTCGTCTTATTTTGTACACTTATCTTTTTTGTGGTCCATCGGTGATTGAAAAAAAAAGAACGGCACTCGCATAATTTAATGTCGCACAATTTTTTAAAAAATAGTTGAAGCAAATTGCTAGGTCAATACTAATAAACGTTGAGTTAATGTTTATTTACTACAGTTACTTTAACTTCTAACTTTCGTCACTACAAAATTTTTAATCGAATCCTTTATATTTAATACTCTTGGTTAGCCGTAGTAATCTTCGAGTAGCTTGTAAATTGATGTTAATTATTGGTTAGCCGTAAACTTTCTCAAAATAAGTTAGAACTTAATTTTTTTCAATTTCAATGTTGGAAGAACTTTTCTTGCGAATCTAAATGTTCTGGAACAGACTTGCCCACCCATGGGTCGTATGAGCGATAGCGATGTTTAATGGCGCAATAGCCATATATGGCTATGCTGCGCCAATCAAGTTGTAACTGTGATCTAGACGTTTGAAAAAAATGGTAAAAAAGATAATTGGTTGAGAAGGTGGATCGAAAATAGAGAAAGATTGCTAGGTTATCCCCGGGGGCGTTCACTCGTGTTTATCTACAAACCCATGAGAAAGAAAAATGATGACAGTAAACCCCATAGGAAAGGAAAAAGATCATTAGGGTGCGTTAGTAAATGATGCCCGTACTTACCTGAAGAAGGTTAACCCTAGAAAGCAACCCTGTATGAGATTGCAACAAAAACTTATTTTGTAAAAATGCTATTCGAATATGCTATTGATTTATAAGTGAGGATTTTTAAAATTTTACATGCCCTTAAGTATGAGAAATTCATAAAATCAGTCTCAAATAATTATATTTACATCTCTTATATGCTAAAATGTATATATTCAAAATTGCAACAGATAATTGTAGATATTTTTCGATGTAATAAATGATGCACTAACGATCTTGCTTCCTACTCTTACCTCCATCGTTAGTAATAGAAGGGCCTAAGTAGCCAAGCGGATTCGCGGTCGGCGATTTTCATTCAGTCGCGGGTTCGAGCCTTGGCCGCAAAGACACGCCGTGTAGCCGAGGCTAATGCACGTTAAATCTGTCGGGGCCCAAAGTCCTCCCGCTGGCGTGGTATGGAAGTTAGGAGAGGGGGTGTCGTCCTCGTCACTTGACCTAGGTTCGAAATTACGAGGTCCGTCGCCAATAGACCTCGTGTTGATTCTAGAGCGACGTTAATAAAAACTAAACTAATCTCGGTAGCTAAGTGGTTAGGTAGCGGTCTCGCGGTCGGTGGTTTTCATCGAATCGTAGGTTTGAACCTTGATGCCACTAAAGACCCGCCTTGTTGCCGGGGTTGATGTCGTGGCTCAAAATCTCCCAGTTGCGTGAAAGTTAAGAGAAGGGTTGCTAGCTGAGGTGACGTCCTCGTCACTACGAAAAAATCAAGAGGTTCGTCGCCAATAGCCCTCGTGTTGATTCTAGAGCGACGTTGACAAAACTGATTTTCAGTAATGGGTTCGTTCGTAAAAGAATTGAATTTATAATAGATAATAAGAATTTGCCTCCCGAAATTTACATATGATGTGATCACTGTAATGGGATGTAAGAAAATCTTTGCACAAAAACATTAAAGATGTATAATGTTATGCAAAGTTGCCAGTGAGAGAATGTATATAATTAATGAGGGAAAATGCATTGGATCTCCAGGAATTCCTTAAATTTATGGATATTAAGGAAGCATTTACTTTCCGAATGCAAATTGATAAAATGTAGAAAATCTTTTATAACTTACGGAATGGGGTGGGGTGGGGTCAAAAACGAAAAATGTGCCAGAACTTGTACAAGAAATCGTGTTTCGTAAGTTAGATATTTTTAATAAACTCGATCGCTCTTTTAAATACACTGGTGTCAGAAATTAAGAGATTTTTCATATTTTATCTACGATCTCCGGAACTACTGGACAGATTTTAATAAAATTTGATGTGAACATAGGTTCATGTAATACAAACAAAATAAACATTCAACATGGCTCTCTCCATATCGTACTTTCATAAGGAGAGAGCCAGGGACCCTTTATTTACCCTCCAATGTCTGCGAAATCGACAATTATGGAGGTGTAATGGACTGGGCAGGCATCATGTTGGATGGCCGCACACCTCTCCACGTCTTTGATAAAGGCTCTGTGACTGGTGTGAGGTATAGGAATGAGGTCTTGGAGCCCTATGTTTGCCTTTTCCGGGGCGCAGTGGGCCCCGAGTTCATCTTAATGAATGATAACGCGAGGCCACATAGAGCTCTTCTGGTCGACGAATTTCTCGAAAGTGAGGATATTCGGCCAGGTCTCCAGACCTCAGTCTTATAGAGCATGTCTGGGACGCTCTGGGGAGGGCAATTGCAACTACCACCGCCCTCCGAGAACCATCCAGGAACTGAAAACAGCGTTGGTGAATGAGTGGGACCAATTGCCACAGACACTGATAAACTGCATTATTTCCAGTATGACATCACGCTGCAAGGCGTGTATAGCTGTAAGAGGGGACCATACCCCCTATTAACCCATTTCTTTTGTGTATTCTTCAACCGGTGTTTCAGACCTTCAGACTCCCATGAGTGTAACGCACAAACATGTGTGTCTATTATAACTGTTGAATGTTTATTTTGTTTGTATTATAACAACCTATGTTCACACCAAATTTTATTAAAATCTGTCCAGTAGTTCTGGAGATCGTAGATAAAATATGAAAATTCTGTTAATTTCTTACACCAGTGTAAAATAATACAAAAATATTTCTGATTAGAAAGCCCTGAAATCAGGTCTAAGAGGAACTCCTTTTCCTTGCAGTGACGGGGGGAGCTTAGAAACCTTCTACAGCCGAACCCAATTGGCTACAATAGCCTATTGGTCATGGTCACGGACTCACAAACGACGGCTTTCGTCGAATCGGGGGTTCGAACCTTGATGCGAGTAAAGACCCGCCGTGTAGCCGAGGCAAATGCACGCACCTTAAATATGTCGAGGCCCAAATCCCTCCCGTTGGCGTGGCGTGGAAGTTAGGGGATGGGGATGTCGTCCTCGTCACTCGACCGAGGTTCAAAATTACGAGGTCCGTTGCCCATAGCCCTCGTTTTGCTTTAAGTGAAGCGTTAATTAAACAAAACAAAATCGTCGATTCGTAGAATGAATCCTGACGTCACGAAAAACCCGTCTTGTAGCGGGGAGTTTGAAAATTAAGTTCGTTACTGGTGTAAGCAGACAAAAAAAAATACGCATAAATAAGAAACTTTTTTTTAAAGTGGTCAGGTACGACATTTATAGGGTATAGAAAATAATAGTCCATTGGAATGGTTAATATAAAAGAACATCAATAAAAATAATAAAAGATTTCCACTCATACATATAAATCTGCATTTCCTTTTTTAATAGATGACACTGATTTAACTAAGGATATGTCAATCATAGATTAGGACTTAAGGCTTGCGTCTATTGGCCATTTTGATTTCGTGATCGTAATGTTAATCCTATGGAATTTCTACCACCGTTCCCGTTCTTTACTATTTCACCTATTCGAATGCAAAAAAAAAAAATCATTCCGAAAGACCAAACAATGATGAAGGTATCTCCAGAATTACATTTTTCTTCCGATTTTTAAAAATATTTTTACCCCTATTTTGACAATTTGTTTGTGAGTTTTCCAATTTTTAAAAAATGTTGTAAATAACTTCAAAAATCGTTGGGAAAATGTAATTCCGCAGAGACCTCCGTTATTTTCTGCTCTTTCGGATGCACTTTTTTGCATTCAAATAGATCAAATAGAACATATTTGAGGATGGTAGTAGAAATTCCGTAACATTAAGATTTCGTCAGTTTATTGCAAATCTTATGGAATTTCTTTACTATTAAATCTTTACTATATTTGATCTATTTGATTGCAAAAAAGTGCATTTGAAAGAGCATATAAGGATGAAGGCTTCTGAGGATACTTTTCTTTTCCGATTTTTAAAAATACTTTTATTCTTATTTTAACGATTCGTTTGTGAGTTTTTCTGGTTTTTAAAAATCAAAATAATAAAATAATTCCGTAGAAGCCTTCATTATTGTTTGCTCTTTCGAAATCAAAATGATCGGTAGATGGGAGACTTAACAATAGCCTTTAGTCAAATCTTTGAAATATGGCGTAAAATTTTTTAAAGCAGTCGCAGCAATCATGTGAACTAATGATTCGTCAGTTGCGAACGATTTTTTGACATCACAAGGATCGCAATATGTTGTACCAAAAATTGAAATTAGACAGCAAGTAGCTTTATCAAAATGTGGATATTTTTATTATTCCGACCCGAGTCTCCGAAATTCAACTATAGAAGTGTGCTTTGCACTGCAATTTCAATATCTGATTGACCGCAGGGGCTTATCTAACTACTTTAGGTAAGTAAGAGCTTCACGAACCCGAGGGACCTGAGTGATCTTTTCCTTTCCCATGGGGTTTACTGCTTTTGGCAAACATGGGTGACGCACCCCCGGGATGCCCTAGCGATCCTTCTCTTATTTTCGACCCTCCTTATCAAATTGGCATCTATTTTCCCTTTCTTCCTCTCAGGGGCTCATCTTCGGGTGAGTACGGGAGGCCACGTACTCGAGATACCCGAATGGAAAATAACACCTGAAAAGAAAGAAAGGCAAAAAATATCTTTGTTTGGTTAAATATTTATTTGCAGATTTCCAATGTAGCTCTTTTTATTTCTGTTTTGGGTTGATTTTGCGGTTATTTTGTGTTCGTTACTTTTTGTTCTTTTCTTTCTGTATTTACTTTTATATTTATTCTATTGGGGATTTTAAAATAAAAAATTTCATTTATTAATATCAACGTCAGATCAAGTTCTTTTCTTGACCTGATCCGCATGTTTGCCGTGAGCGGCGACCCGTGCCGGGGGGAAATTGGAGTCTGGGGATCCTGCTGCGTTCCCTTCAGCCCATGCTTCTCCGTAGACGGGTGGCAGGAGTGAGCCCGCTCCTGTCAATCGGCTGGTGATCGCTTCTGAGGGGCTCTTCTCGAACCCCAACGACATTGCTATAGGGTTAGTATTGCAGTTATGGGTGTGTTCAGGCAGTCTCGCCACTTGGCGATGGCGTACTCCCGCCGAGAGCACTTGGCTCCCATTTCAAATTGTAGCAACCCTGGTGTGTGGCTGTGAAGGAAGAAAATTGTTTTTCGATGTTACTTTTTTGTATGAGCGAGAGGCGAACAAGGTCCTAGGCAACAAGCCTCACTCACTTATCGTATTAAACAATTACAACAAGTAATTGTCATCATTTCCAACATACAGTCCACTTACACTCTCCGAACAGGGTGCCTCGCGTGAACCGACGGATCCACATCCCGAAGCTATAATACTATACTCCAGTGCCATCTCTGGGGTAAGTGCCGGGCCTGGCAATTGCCAGATGACCGGCGGGCTGCCTCCCCTTGTTGGACTCCTATGGTGGATGGAGGGGTACTGGAGTAAACCTAAAAAAACCCCCATGGATCCAAGAACTTCTTTGTGCCCTGATGGAGGCCTTAATCCATCAACCACATCTACCTCCATGGAGGTTGTAACAAATGTTTCATCCAAAACTGTTTACAGTAATTTACGTTTTTTGTCATTAAAAGAGACAATGAAACCTTTGACACCATATCGTTCTTTTTGATTCAAAAAGGGATTCAAGGTATGGTATGAACGGTGAAGGAAATTAAGAAACTACGATCTGGTGATCTTCTGATTGAGGTCAATACTGCCAAACAAGCAGAGCTTGTTTTGGCTTTGAAGACATTATGACCATATCCTGTCTCCACCTCACCACATAACAATCTCAATTTCTCTCGTGGCGTCGTTTCTTCTGATGACTTGGCTAATGTATCGGAACAAGAGATCTTAGAAAATTTGCAGGACCAACTAGTTTGTGGTGTTCGGAGGATAACGATTAGGAGAGATGATAAGGTGCTTAACACTAAGCACCTCATCTTGACCTTTTCGACTCCTACCCTGCCACAGGCTATTCAGGCCGAATATCTGAAACTCTCTGTCTGACCATACATTCCGAACCCTCTACGGTGCTGTAATTGTTCGCGTTTTGGACATTCGAATATTGCACGCAGGGGACAATTGACTTGCGCTCGCTGTACAGCAACAGGACACGAAAGTGCTTCCAATACCGCTGCAGAGAAGTGCGTCAATTGTCAGGGCAACCACCCTGCATATTCTCGCTCTTGCCCTAAATGGGCAGAGGAGAAGGAAATTGCAACTGTCAAGACGCTTCAAATGTACCGTACCCTGAGGCTCGAAGTATAGTCGCTTCCCGTACCTCTGTACAGAGAAAAAGTTACGCTACTGCCACTCAGATAATTAAAGTATCCAAATCTACACCATATCCAGAACCAGTTCTTACCATACAGTCCAATTCATCACCCTCAACTTCTAAGAAAAAAGGTTAATATTTTAAAGAACCCTTCCTCTGCTAAGGCTCAGCAGACCAGGCCATTGGCCGGATCCAATTACTAAAATTAAAATTTAAAGACTAAAATTAAAATCTGCTGCGAAGAACAGCGTTCCTCGCAAAAAACTAGTCTTTGACTCTATTGAAGGTGATACGGTGCATCTTCACCCGTCACCTGAAGACTATGATACCGTGGGGGGTCCTAGAACCACCTCTACTTAAAGTGCGAACTTTTAATGGTCTTTGTTTCCTGGAACTGCAGCGGTTTATGACCCAGACTAAAGGATCTCAAATCCATTCTATCTACGCACCAACTTGTCTGTGTTGCTCTTCAGGAAACTTTTCTGAAGAGTAATATGACAACCCGAGTGAGTGGATATCATTGTGTAATACGGGGTGTTGATGCCACATCATCTTCTTCTGGAGGTGTTTGTATTCTGGCATCCCAACACTACTCTCATAATGTCGTTACACTGATCACATCGTTGCAGGCTGTGGTTGTGCGAATTCATACTCGCACATTAATCACAGACTTCTGCATTTACTTGCCACCAAACGATGTTGTGTCACAAATGGATTTAGACCAACTAGTCGATCAGTTACCAGCTCCCTTCCTTCTGCTAGGTGACTTTAATGGATGGATACAGCCCCCAGTGGGGGTATGATGGTACAAATTCTCGTGGTCGGCAGATCGAGCAGTTGATCTCTGATCACAGTCTCTGTCTGCTGAACACCGACGAGAAAACGTATTCTATGCTCCCACTAGGGCATTTCATTTCCTTGATTTAGCCATTTGTCCACCGACACTGCTACCGTCGTTGATTTTAGAAGTTGTAAATGATTTACACAACAGTGATGATTTCCCTCTCCTAATCTCCCAGGTTCATGGTAGTGGGGTGCTGTTACGTTCCTCTACTTACCGCTTCAACCGGGCAGATTGGGATTTATTCACACGACTAGCAGTTATTACCGGTATAATGGTTCAAGGTCAGGATATAAATAGCTCTGTCCGAAATGTCACTACCTCTATCGTGGACGCTACTGATGCAGCGGTACCGAAGAGTACAAATTTAAAGTGGAAGATGAGTAAACCATGGTGGAACAAGGATTGCCAAACATCCTACCGGGAACAAAGGAAATTGTGGGGTATCTTCATACGATATCCCCCAACCGAGAACCTCATAGCGTTTAAAAGGGCAAGGGTGTTTGCTCGCAGAGTAAGGCTTCATGGTCAGAAAGAATCTTGGATCAGGTATGTCTCTTCCATCACATCGTCTACCACAAGTCAACAGTTATGGAGAAAGGTAAAAGCTGCGAACTCCTTGTATCGGGAATTTTCCATCCCGATACTGGAAACTGCAAATGCTGTGCATTCTTCACCTTTCGAAGTGGCCAATGTCATTGGACACTCTTTTGCTAGTGTGTTAAGACCTCCAATTCATATAGCGCTACATTTTTATCGACTAAGAATCGTACTGAGCAGACACCTATCAACTTCAGATGTCGGCAACCGCACCCTTATAACTGTGACTTTGACATGTGGGAATTGAGAAAGGCTCTGTCCTTGGCTAAAAATACCAGTCCAGGCTCTGATGGTATAACATACGATATGCTTCGCCACTTGAGCGAGGATTCACTTGTCAGTCTCCTCTTCCTATTCAATCGAATATGGAAGAAGAATGTGTTTCCTAGCCAGTGGCAAGAAGCAATCGTTATTCCTATCCTGAAGCCTGGTAAGGATCCAAAGAACCCTTTCCACTATAGACCTATCGCTCTGACTAGTTGTCTTTGTAAGACCCTTGAACGCATGGTCAATGCCCGTCTCGTTTATCAATTGGAAAAGAATCAACGCATTCCTCCCTTTCACAGTGGCTACCGTAAAGGGAGATCCACTCTAGATAACATCCTTCTGCTCGAAAGTCAGATTCTCACTGCTTTCATACAGAGGAATAATTTGGTTTCTATTTTCTTTGATATCGAAAAGGCATATGACCGTACTTGGCACTGTGGGATTCTGCGCACTTTATGCGGTTGTGGTCTGAGAGACAATTTGTCTCTTTTTATCCAAATGTTTTTGTCTTTTAGATCTTTTAAAGTACGTATTGGTAATATTTTATCTACCTCTTTTACTCAATTTGAAGGAGTTCCTCAGGGAAGTATTTTAAGTCCTATTCTTTTCATTTATCACCTATCAACTATTCTTTCAAAACTTCAGCTATCTGTTCACGGATCATTGTATGTCGACGATCTGCAGATTTCTTTCGAAGGATCGTCAATGCGTATCATTGAGCGACGACTTTAGACCGCAGTCAATAACCTGGTTACATGGTGTGACGCGAATGGGCATAGTATTTAAGAGTAGTTGCGTGCATTTTTGTAGGAAACGGGGTTTTCATCAAGATCCTGACATTTGCATCCGTGATACATCTATTCCCATCGTCCCTGACGTCCGCTTCCTCGGAGTAATTTTCGACCGCAAACTCACTTTCCTTCCGCACGGAAAAAGTGTGAGAAATCCCTCAACATCTTGAAGGTATTGTCCAACACCTCTTGGGGAACGGATCGAACTTCTTTACTCCGAGCGTATCAGTCGGTGATTTTGTCCCGGATCGACTACGGATGTATCGTCTACAGATCTGCTTGCAAAACTTGACCCGGTCCACCATTATGCCCTGAGAATCTGCTGTGGTGCATTTCGAACGTCCCCTGTGCAGAGTCTCTTGAGCTTTTTAACCAGTTACCTTTGGATTTGCGACGTAAGAAATTGTCGCTCAATTATTTTTATCGCATGTCATCGGTACAATTTCATTCTCTGCAAACAGTTCATATCAGTACATCTTTACGGAGGCTTTATGATGCTCGACCTTTTTTCATCCATCCTTTCTCAGAGAGGGTGAAAGAAATCCTCAAGAAACTCAGCCTACATGACTTGGTTGTTCAACAGCGAAATTTTATTAAATTTCCTCCTTGGAATATCCCAAGGTTTCTTTACCATAACCCCTTTGCCTCATACAGCAAGAGCACCACATGTCCAAATATTTTCCAACGCCTCTGCTTTCCATCGGAGTCAGTGCGCGGATTTTATTCCGATCAACACGGACAGATCGAAAGGAATTAGATACGTCGGCTGTGGTGTCGTTGTCGTTGCAAATGACATCAGGCACAGTTACCGGCTCGACCATTCCTGCAGTGTCTACACTGCCGAAGTTGTCGCCATCTACTGTGCCCACAGATTAGTCGAGAAATCCAGTTCTCGAAAGTTCGTAGTATATACTGAGAGCATGAGCGTCCTGGAAACATTGGTCATTCTAGACGATCGCAATCATCCTATTGTGATCGAGATTGCTGACATGGTTTGTTGTTTATATAAAAAGGGTTATATTGTTAAATTCTTTTGGATACCTAGTCATGTAGGTATTTTAGGAAATCAAGCGGACTCTGCGAACGAATCCTCTGCAACTTGCTGTCCCACTTGAGGACATACGACGTCACGTTTTAAAGAGTATTCATCAGGCATGGCAAGAATCATGGAATCTTCACCACAATATCAAGCTACACTCGGTGAAGCCATTTATTGGAGAATGGCCTGTTTGTCCAATCCGAAGAGCAGATGTCAGATTGACTCGCCTTCGCATTGGACACTCGATTTACCTATAGACATCTTTTATTTGAGGAGGGTGCTCTCGAGTGTCCTTTCTGCCATGTCCCTAACACAATTCATCACATTTTAATTGACTGTCCGGTGTTTGATCATCATCGCCGGACTTTTTTTCATTCATCAGTTTTAAACCTGCCTGACTTGGTGGGGGACCCCCCCCACAACTTATTTGCTTTTTTAAAACACATTGGCCTCTTACACCAAATTTGAATTTTTAACTTTTAACTTATTTTACTACTTTCTGTGTGTTTCCTGTTTAAAAATTATTAATTTTAATTCATTTTAACAAATGTTTGGCGCAGCATAGCTTACCTTGGCTCTTGCACCATAAAACCTCACAGTCACTCACTCACATTCAATATCTGATTGTCTTTAATAACTCCAATCCCCCCTTCCGGATGTTTTTTCATCAGTATTACTTGGAAAAAGTGGAAATTCTTCTTAAATAAAATAACAATAAACGCATTCACAAAATATATAAATGTAAGTTTCAAACTTTTCTCTAATCTTCAAGCCAATATTTGAGATCTACTTGCAATTCTTCCTATTTTCCTTTGTATTCATCTTTTCCCCCCTTGATACTCATTACGTTTGCTTTTACTCGTAGAAATGGTTGAATTTTTTTTTTTTTAGCCACTAAGGAGGCTATTGTTTTAGTTAACCCAAAATTGTCATATTGACTACTTTTCAAAAATTTCTATAATTTTTGCGTACATTTTTACGTCTGCGTTCACCAGTAACGAACTTCATTTTCAAAAATATGTCGTAATAAATATCCCCTAATTTTTTTTTTATTGCAATGAAGTAAAATAAATATAAAAATTAAGTATTTTCTTTACTTAATAATTTAAGTATTACCTGAAATCATATGTAAATTGGAATAAAGATATGACTGAAAATAAATAACATTATTCAGAATTTTAAGCTGTGAGCAGCCTTTATTTTATATATTTATTTTGCCTCAAGAATTTTAAACTACGTCTTTTTAGTTTGGCTTCCATTTTCCAAATTAATAATTTATCGTTTGCTTTAACTTTAATTATATTTAGCTTAAATATATTCAATTTAATAATTTATCGTATTCAAACTACGTCTTTTAGTTTGGCTTCCGTCTTGGAATGCTTTTTGGTCAAACGATTTTATTATTGATTTACTATTATTAACCACTCAAGGGGCTATTGTTTTAGGTGGATCACTTTTGGCATATTAGATAACTTTTCGAATTTTTATCGTTTGCTCCAATTTTAATTTCATTTAGCTTAAATATATGTTCAATTTAATAATTTTTCGTTTCTCTTAATTTTAATAGCGGAAAAGCTTACTATTGTCCATTTCTCGATATTTCATTGTTTACCTTCAATCTTATATTTAATTGAGTAATTTAATTGAATTATAAAAAAAAGCGCACCTTGGGTGGCTAAATCTGTTCTTTGCACTTTTAAATATACTTCTTCTTAAGGTCGTGTACAAATAGCTTGATATTTGCTTCAAAACTAAATACAGTTTGTGGCAAATCAATTACACTTTTTTCCATTCATTGTACCGCCAAATTAAGTGTTTTTAAATGATCTAGCATTTCTGTAAGGAAAGTTAAGCCAGAAAACCAAATTTCATTTTTTGTTTCTTAGTACTCCCCCCACCCTTTTCTTTTGCAAACGCTATGATAGGATTTAAGATTTCTTAGAAAAAGCGACCTTGAGATGGGGGAATCCTTAAACCAGCTTTCCTGTTGAACGACAAAAGAACTTTTCCCAGTGCAGAAAAAAAACAGTCCAGTTGTACACGCTTCTAGGCTTGATTCCGATGTGCCCGTACCTATCACGACTTGCTCTGGTGGAAAGGTTGGATTTAATCCAAAGCTCTTGTGACTTTTGATGAACTTTATGTGACATCAAAGATCTTCTTTCTTGTTCCAAACTCTTAACTTCCGTACCTTTGATACTCGAGGGCGGGGGTGAGTACTGTGGCATGCCTCAGCAACCACTTAAATTCCCATTAACTGGAATCAGCTTGTACCAGAGAGAAGTGAACTGATATGATAAAAACACAAAGAAACCCGTTCACCTCCTTAGAACACACACACTCTCTCTCTGGCACGGCGTAAAGAGCACGCGCTCTTCCTTTGCTTATTTCAATAATGCAATTTCAGTAATGACCTTAAATGTGATTTTAAATTCAAAATATATTATTAATATGCTACTTTCATGTCTCATTTCTATTTTTAGGGAGTGAATTAAATTTTCGCTTAAATCTCTACACGATGCCACAGTATACTTTATCAAAGCTCTGGAAATGGTTACAGATTTGACCTCACAAGCTTTTATTGTAACTTTAAAGATATTTTTTTCCCCGAAGAGGGAAACCCACCTATTTATATTCAAATAACGCGAAAAATTTTGTTGGTAGTAATACCGAGGCTATGAAAAAGAACAATGAAGTATCCCGAAAATAATTTTTTTTTGGGGAGAGGGGGGGAGTGTATATTGTCAATGCCAAGACAAAACCAATTTCTTAGTTTAGAATTACCATTTGGTAAAAAGTAAATTTTTCTTAATATCAATCTTATTCCTATTAAAAACTGTTCTAGTATTGATATAATTTTATCAAGTTATGAAAATTTAAAAAGTAAAGATCATTTAATAAAAATAATTAAGATGCCATGGGAGTAAAATTTGCAGTTTTCGGGGATACATTTTTTCAGGGGTGCACTCCCCTCTCTCTCCATCTTCAAACACTGAACCAGAAGCACTCTTTCAGAGCCAGCAAAATAATTAAGATTCATTTTCCATTCTTTTATCAGGAATCGGATTACTTGAAATCCTTTTTTCTCTTCATGATGAAAAAATAATTTGAGCACGAAGAGAAAAAACAATTACTGTATTTAAAATTTAGAATGTCTGTGATATTATTAGAATATCGATAAAAAAAAACTATCCAGAAATATTTCAATTTCGAGTAAAAATCTTGGGGTGGGGGATATGTTCTTTTGCGCATCTCTTGTGGATATGCCACTGAAAATGAATGCTAACTATGTTTAAAAATTTAGGTAGTAACTACATGTCTATGTAATGAGAATACCAATTTGAAATTTATTCCATCCAGAACTCTATACTTTGAAAGGCTTTGGAAAGCAAGTTTTAAGTCTAAAGCGTCCCCTTTAAGCATGCAGCACAGGGAAACCAGAAACTTATTTTTGAGGAGTTCGTGACAGTTATCACCCAAAATAGAGACTATTCTAAATTAATGCCTTCTTTCGCCACTATCATCTGATGCAGACGATTTAATTGTTTTGTCACCTTTTCATTTCCTCATAGGTCATCCTAGTAGAGCTCGACTCTTGTAGAGTCTAATGTTAATGAGATGCAAATTAATAGATTATAATTGTACAAAATATAACTAAAATTGTACAAATAATTTAAAAGAGGTCGTCTACTGATTACTTAAGTACTCTATAGCAAAGAACCAAATGGTTTTTTGAAAAGGGTAATGGGAAAGTTGGAGTTTTAGTACTCATAAAGAATGATATAAAGGAAGGTTAAAGTTTTTCCAGAAAGAAACGGAAAAATTAAGAGTGGAAAAAATTGAAACTCAAAATGGTGGATTTATAAGGCTAATTGTAAAAAATAATTTTAAAAATTTAAACACTTAGAAAAATAATTTTAAAAATTCCATATAAAAACGCGTTTTTATATGGTGGCAAAGTTTATTAGAGAAAATTATTGAAATATTAGTTAAAACTGTTAGTTATTTTTAACTTTAAAATTTACTTAAAAAGAGACATTTGCGAGAGTATTAAAAAATTCATAATACTCATAAAATCAAAACATGCATTTGAAAGTTTGTAAGTCATTCTATTAAAAAAAAAGGGGGGGGGGGGAAACCAAGTGAAAAAAATTATTGGGATAAGAACATGGGCAAATATTGGAAACTTTCTTTCTTCGAATGATTACTGACTAAGTCAGTCAACACCCTATCTCCTTTGTGAATGAAAGAAAGATTTACGATACCTCTGTGGCTATGAGTTTCAGAATT
>BMAW01047618.1:349845-371900 GCA_019974015.1 Nephila pilipes
CCCCCCCCCCCCCCCCCCCCCACCAGAATTAAGAAAAAATTATTGGGATAAGACATGGCGCCAAATATTGGAAACTTTCTTTCTTGCGAATGATTACTGACTAAGTCAGCAACCCTTACTATCTCCCCTTTGTGAATAGAAAAGATTTACGATACCTCATGTGGCTATGGGGAGTTTCCGGTGTACCCAGAGGGGGAAATAAATTTTTTCCTCAATCCTAAAAGCGTCGAGAAGAAAGAATATTTTGACTTATTAAAATTATTGCAATATTAGTTAAAACTTGTCGCAAACGTCTAAATATTGCATTGTTAGGCGAGTACGAACGATTCCCAAAATTTCAAAGCTCTAGCTTGATGGGAAGTTGGTTAAATTAACGATCGAAAATTTGATGACACACACACACACTCTCTCTCTCTCTCACACACACACCAAGTGAAATTCAGAAAAACGTTGTAAAAAGGAAATTTATGATAAAATTACATTATAGTTATCTTTATGTATAAGCAGTTGTGTGTTTGTGAGTAGAATGTGTATTTGTATATTATCTTTTATTTGAACCAGTTTTCTGTTAGTGTTTTACTTCATTGCATCTATGTATCTTTTCTAGAAGTTAAATATTGTAATTGTGTGTTGAATGATGTGTAATCATTCAATAGCGGGGAGTGTTGACACTTGTTTGCTACTTAGATAGAGAGAGAAAGCGATGATAGCACCTACATCACAGAGATGTAAGGCACATGCGCGCTGGACAAATAAGTATTGCTATTTCTGTTAGTGAGGAGAATGTAAGTTGTGTAAGAGAGAGTAGACGTATGTCTCAAATAAGAAGATAAATTGTTATTTTGAGTATGAGGAGACGCGCGTCTCAGATTTTAAAAAAAAAAAAATACAGTTCATATTTTATAAGAAAAATTTAAGTTCTTATTGACAATGTGAATGTGCATTTTTTTTTTTTTTTTTTTTGCTGTAGTATTACCAGATTTACTAAATCTGTCAAAATGATTGAATTTTGCATTACTTTAAAAATATAACCAAACATATAATAATACAATTTTTCTCAATTTTTGGCGACTTTTAATGAAATAGATAAATGAATACTTTTATTAGTTTGTTTCCTTGTCACTTTTTTTTTTAACAAGACATGCCTGTTATATACCTAAATATAACAGGGCCAGTCTTTTGACTGGAAGGAAAATTTGGATATATCTAAAAGTATTTTCGAGTTATGTTTATTATATTTCCTGAATATCTCACAAGGAATTTACTGAACTAAAACTAGATACACATAATAAATAATTCATGTCATTTTTTCGACTTTTATTATTTTATTTATTTATTACTTGGATTTAACGATGGTAAAGCGTGATACATGGCCTTGAGTCTTCTATATAATCATTTACAAAGGATTATAATAGTAATGTACAGGGTTCGTTTCAGCTCGCCAGTCACATAAGAAATTTGGAAGAAATTAGAACGATGTTGTGTTTTGTGTGGAGCAAATGAAAACCCTCCATGGTTTAGTGCAAATAACCTATTTTAAACTGTTTGCTAAGAGACACGACATAACACGTACCTACAGACCTAGCAATATTTACCATCCAGCTGGACCCTCTACAATCCTCCGCTATTCCCTCGTCTTCCACGCCTCGTATGTGGCCACGGTAACCTAGTAGTCATGGGCTCGTGGTTGTTTTTGTCGAGTCGCGGGTTCAAGCTCTGGAGACACTAAAGACCCTCCTTGTTGCAGAGCCCATATTTCTCCCGTTGACTTGGAGTGGAAATTCAGAGAGCGAAGGGTCATTTCAGGTGTCATCCTCGTCACTTGACCAAGATTCAAAATTACGAGGTTCGACGCTAATAGCTCTTCATTGTTTCTTAGTGCGACATTAATAAACAGTCACAATCCCACGCACCGAATGATTGTGCTCTCCTCTTATCCCCGACCCCGAGGCACCCTAGTGATCTTTTTCTTTCCCATGGGGTTTACTGTCTTTGGTAAACACGGGTGACGCACTCCCGGGATACCTTAGTGATATTTCTCGACCCTTCTTCTTGTCAACCACTTATTTTTTTTCAACTTCATGTCTAGACCACAGTTTAATCTTGTTTGGCGTAGCATAGCCATATCTGGCTCTTGTGCCAATAAACTTTACATTCACTCACTCACTCCTCTTATCCCCTAAGGACTCGGCACAGTTTTCCTACCGAAGCATAAATACAGGCGTTGCCAGATGCAAGGTGTCATATCCTTACAATAATAATTACTATTGGTGAATAACAAGAAATTATTACAGGTAAAATATTAATTTAATAATTATAAAAAATGAAATGTCCATATATGTAAATATAGTTTACATATGGTTTCATTTTATTAGCTCATTACAGTTTGTTCTATAGTAAAGAACTGTTATTTTTCTAGTGTTCGTAGCCGTATAACTAGTTATGAAGAGAAGATGGAAGAAAGTTTGCTAGTTGGAAATGATAGCCGATACAAATGAGACAAGCTCTGTATCACAATTAGATGAAAGTTTCTACAATTATCTTTTGAAGATGAATCATTATGCAAAGAATTGAAATGACAATGTAACAACAGACACTAGAGAAGATAAAGAGAGTATTATCAAAGTTCCTAGCAAAAAAGTGATAAGGCGCATTATTTTAGATTTTGATGAAGATGATAAAACCCCAAGAAACAGAAGTATCTGCAAATGTAACTGTGTGATCATATCTACAAGAAGGTGGCATTACTAGAAGATCATTAATTCGAAATATTTTCAAGAACGCTTTAGGACTAAGGAGTTACACAAAAAGAAGTGTTATGGTCGAGGATCTCAATGTATTTTCATTGATTATAAATAATTATATTAAATTAAAACATGTAAGAATCAGCACTGTCTTAGACATCCGTTGAATTTTGAAAAAGAATTATTGAACGATGCCATGAGCAGTATTATGTGCTTTTATTGCAATTTTATATGGTCCTATAGTACACGAAGCCAAAAATTTAAAATTATCCCATTTATAGTCAACAAAATGGAAAACCATATTTCTTTCGCGAAATATAATGATTCGAATGCACTTTCATTACTTCTTTGATTTACACATTTCTATAAAAAAAAGTGAAGGATGCCAGCTATTAAAAGTGCATAAATTTGAATAACTGTAAACGAACATAATAGGGAATTACCACAAACTGCAAACAAAAGTAAGACAACACTCTTCGTTATTTCTACACATCTTTAGATATAAAGTGTTTTCTGACAATGTATACAAGTAAACCGAAGAGAAAAGTAAATATACTTTCAAAATATATGTCTGGAGAATTGATGAAGATATTAAAAGATTACCGGACACAGTCAAATTTTAAATGAAATGATATGTGAAGTAAATATAGTTGACCAAACGGCAAGTATATAGTGAAGGTTGGATCGCGTAGACAAGTTCTTCCGATTTTTTTTCTTCAGTATTTTAGATTTTGCTGCAATAAATGCATGGATACTAAAATAGCAAACGCTGAAGAGAAATGTAGCAAGAAAGGATATAATTTCTGTTAGTCTAGAATCTTTCATGTGAATATACAAGTTCAACTTCAAGGCTATTTCATGAATCTGAAAGTTCTTCCGCAACACCTGGAAGTTTTAAGCGTAAATGGTGTAAAATTCGATTGGTCGGAATAAGAAATAATATTTTCAAAAAATATGTAAAAATAAAATATATTCTAGCTGAAAATGTACACAAAGCAAAATTATTTTTAAAAAAATACTGGAATAATATTAAAAATAAGCATAGCTAAGGAAACATTATCCCAAATTTATCATTTATTTCACTATAGATTGATGGGGAAAAAAAAAACTTTACTTTTACTAAAAGTACTTTTTAATATTACTAATTTTTTCCCTTGATAAGAAAGCCATTTTGACTATGATAGAAATGTATAGGTCAATTGAAAAGTCCCCGGCCTGACACATAGATGGTGCTACTAGAATTAAATCCATATGTTTTTTTAGTTAGCCCTAATCCTCAAAAGATGCGTGTATAAATTTGACAGCTGTCGGATCATTAGTTTGTGAATTATAGCATTTTGAGTAAAGCAACTTTTGTTATTGTGAAAAAAATGGATAAAAAGGAATTTCGCATGTTGATAAAATATTGCTTTTTGAAGGGAAAAAATACAGTTGAAGCAAAAACTTGGCTTGATGCCGAGTTTCCGGACACTGCTCCAGGAAAATCAACCATCAAGGATTGGTATGCTAAGTTTAGACGTGGTGAAATGAGCCCCGAAGACGGTGGACGCCCAAAAGAGGTTGTTACCGACGAAAACATTAAAAAAATCCACAAAATGATTTTGAATGACCGTAAATTGAAATTGAATGAAATAGCAGACACTCTAAAGATATCAACTGAACGTGTACATCATATCATTCACGAATATTTGGGTATGAGAAAGCTCTGTGCAAAGTGGGTGCCGCGCGAGCTCGCTTTTGATCAAAAACAACGACGAGATGATGATTCGGAGCAGTGTTTGAAGATGATCAAGCGTAATAAACCCGAGTTTTTGCTTCGATATGTGACAATGGATGAAACATGGCTCCATCATTTCACTCCGAAGTCCAATCGACAGTCATCCGAGTGGACTGCACACGATGAACCCGCTCCAAAGCGTGGGAAAACGAAACAGTCGGCTGGCAAGGTTATGGCGTCTGTATTTTGGGATGCGCATGGAAAAATTTTCATTGACTACCTTGAAAAAGAAAGGACCATCAACAGCGACTATTATATAGCATTATTGGACCGTTTGAAGGACGAAATCACCGAAAAACGGCCGCATTTGAAGAAAAAGTAAGTGCTGCTTCACCAAGACAATGCTCCGTGTCATCAAATTGCTACCTCATCCACCGTATTCTCCAGATCTGGCCCCCAGCGACTATTTCCTGTTCTCAGATCTCAAAAGAATGCTCGCTGGGTAGAAATTTTCGTCGGATGAATAGGTGATCGCCGAAACTGAGGCCTATTTTGAAGCAAAGGACAAATCGTGCTACAAAAATGGTATCGAAAAGTTGGAGGGTCGCTATAATCAGTGTATCACCCTTGAAGGGCATTATGTTGAATAAAAAAAACTAATTTTGCCAAAAAAATGTGTTTTACTATGGTAGGCCGGGGACTTTTCAATTGACCTGTTATATATATATATATATATATATATATATATATTCACAAAATTTAGGTATATGTAGTTCGTTGATATTGTTGGCCATATCTAGGAGAAGTCGTTTACCTGATTCGTTAATATGGCGAGCAGTAAGATGGATGGGAATTGGGTTATCACAAGGTCATGTGCTAATCAGGAAAGAGCATTGCACTAGATACTATCAATCTAACAGCGTTGAAAGACATGGTTATAGAGGAGGTGGAGTCATAGTTTGGGGTGGAATGTCCTTGATTATAAAGTTCAATCTCATAATGCTAGGCTTGTTGATGAATATCTTGAGGATGAAAGTTAGTAGAGAATATAATGGCCAGATCGAGCTCCATACCTTAATCTTATAAAGCCTCCTGGGACTCCATCGGCATTCATGGTGGTTGCTTTAAATGCTCCTTTGAGGGTTTTAAAAGACGTGGTAAAATATTTGCTGCACGTTTGAACATTGCTTCTTCTCCAGTTTCCGACAGTTGAAATAATTCTATGGACACCAAAATATAACAAGTAGGGGTGGACACATTCCTTATTACAATACTGTTTCAATTTTTTCCCCCTCAAAATTGTGTGGTTTATTTTTTTTTTTTTTAAATCAAGCAGTGGATTTTTGAAAAGAGAAAAAAATTTTATTTGTAAATCCTGCTTGATGTTAAAATAACATAAGATTAAATAAATAATTGCTTCAAGCATAACTCTTCCGAATTTCATGATCTTTATGCTCATTCGTTTTCAAACTAGACACAAAAGACTAGATGTAATTTAACTTTTGATGACCCTGAGGTATTGCTTAAATGTTCGAGTAAAAACAGAAATTCTACGTATAGGCAAGAATAATTTTTCCTTTTTTTCCACGAAAGATATTCCCACATTAAGAGAAAGAAGTTATTACATTAATAACTTAATCTAATTCTAGAACAGCTTTCCCTTGCATAATTTTTTTTCTTTATGCCGAACTAATACTTTCTCAGTTCGGAGAAGGACAGGTTTACCTTTTATAAAGTAAAATAGTATAAAATTGAAATTGTCTGCGAGTATTATGATTGTGTAATTAACTGACGAAAGAGTTGATGATAGATCAACGGGATTACATTTCTTCTCGTTGGATTAGTCATTTTCCTTATTCGATTTTGTCTGTCATTGAGCAATGATTTACACAGAAAACAGCTGTATTTTGATTTGTAGTTAAAATTCCCCCGAAATAATGAATGTTCTATTTATACATTTTATTGTTTCGAGTACAATCTAGTCGGTCAGAAACGTTAAAGCAAAAATAATTCTCCACAATTCTCAAAACATTTAAAAAAATTTTTCCTAGAATTCTCAAATAAGTTACATTCGCCCAGTATTATTCTGTTTCAGTTTTAAAAATTGTTCGTTTGAGTTAAAAGAATTCGGCATATTAAAGAATTCTTATACCTTCGGTAAAAAAGTTCGATCTTACAATATTAATTCACTCGATTTATTTCCCTTTTGAAATAATTTTTACGATATTCAGAATCGATTTGTCTTCCTAAAATAATCATTTTTTTAATAATCATAAATCAACAAGATTTCTAAATCGTTTGCGTGAAAGATTTATTTTCGAGATTGATAATTATTTTGAAAAGAGTATCGATTACAGCATCACACACACTTATTTTCATATATATAAAACTTGCGTCTAATCCCGAAAATAGGATTTTAAAAGAATCTTGAATTCTCTCAATTAGTTTCGTTCGTGTCGATTATTGTTTTGAATTCACCTGAAACTGATTTGTACTGCGATTTAAAATGGTTAATATTCTTCATACTTACCATAAATTTGTGGCAAGCATAAATCGGGAATGTTGGACTTTTTTACAGTTTCTGACATATTTTCAGTATTAGTTGCTATTTTACAATGCTTTGATGTAAGAATTTTCGCTTATACGTAATACAACCATACATGCCATTTTGAAATGGATCATACTGTTTTTAGAAACCTATCCAGTCGCCCTAAGCACAGCTTCAGGACGCCGAAATGTCTGTTTTTCCGAAATAGAGTAACCGATTGAAATAATTAAAAAAAAAAAAAAAATGATGGTAGAACCTATATATATATATATATATATAGCAGTGCAGCGAGGATAATATACTGAGATCTATAACATAAACAAAGGATATTTGAACCTTACTTTAGAGAAGAATAAGAAATATTTGACCAGCCTATCAAAATATGTGGAAAAAGAATTCAAATGTAATGGTTGTGATTGAAAAGGGAATTTATTAATTGTAACTACGAGATAGAAGTATTTAATAAGTATTCCTTTTTTTTTTCGAACATTATACCTCGAAAAGCAACAGAATGGAAAACGAGGAATGTTTTAACTGAAAGTCGTTCGTTGGAATTACTCAAACGCATTCACTCCGATAATTTGAATCATACGAGCTTTAGTAGAATCAATGAATAAATTTACGTCTGCTCGGCATTAAAACCCCCATATTTTTTTCTTTTCGTTATAAATAAAAATTATGAAGAAATAAGCATTTTCTTGAATACGCATACTGTTGCCTAAAATTGGTAGATATTCTATTTTAAGATTAGAATAAAGCATTAAATGCTCCCGAATTCACAAGTCAGAAATTCCAATCTTTGGACGAGAGGTTGAAAGGCGGTGAGAATGGATGTACAACAAATAACAAGTCCATTTATATTTTTTAAGCTGCCAAATTTTAATTATATTTTATTGCAGTAAATTATACAAACACAAACAATAATCAAAAATCTAATTAAATTATCGAATCTTCACGCCAATCCACTTGGCAGCATCCTTCTATTCTGATCCTTCCAAAAACAGTGGAATTGAGTTGTTCCTCTTAATTTCTTAGTGAAGTTGAGTTGTTACTTTATAGTTCTTAATGAAGTTGAGTAGTTCCTTTACAGAGTTCTTCATACTTATAAATCTTTGAAATTTACCTCCATAGTCGAAAGCAAATCTAGCGGTCTTAATATATCAAATTCTTCCAGAAGAGACAAGTTATCTGAGAATAATGTCAGAATTTTTCTTTTTTATATCAGCAACTATGTCCACTGTTTTGTTTGAAATTTTTTTTTTTCTTTATGCATTCGTAAGAGTCCGTTGTTTTAGTAAGCCTGGCAATTTTTGCCTTAATTGTATCACAAAGGTTCTAGAAGTTGTATCCATAATTACTCCGGCTTCCTTAGACTATAAACGGATTGCGGCTACGTTTGATCGTTAAGAGCCTGAAACGTAGAATTCTTAAATAAATTTCATTTATAGCAAAAACATATGTTAAGGGCAACATTTAAGTAGGTTTTAGAGCAGTATTTTTTTTTTTTTTTCGTTTAATACAAGATTCTTATTATAAAAAGAGGTTTCTTCTAGCAAAAACGATTCGAACGAGAATCAGAATGAAAAAAAAAAAATGGAAATAAAACTACCAGAAAAGGGCGTTAAATCATACAGTCAAAGGTCTACGAAAAGGATCAGCAAATGTTAATATAGGGAACACAAATTTTTGAAAATTCTGAGGAGAAAGACCATTTTTAATTTAAAATTAGGAACCTCATAATTGCCCCGTGGCAATATTTATGTTTTATTCATTTGGTTAAAACAAAGTCTTGTAATAATTTAAGACCCTTAAATTTTCATTGTTTAAAATTCTTTTATAAAATTTGAGGGAAAGGAATTCCATATGGACTGAAATATTTAAGAGTTTGGATATCCCCATCGATAATTAATGCACCCTAGTTCTTCGATTTTCATCGCAACTGGTTGCATCATTAGAATGAAACCAAGAGATATAAGAATATGCTATTAAGAATAATTAATTTTTAACTAAGAGGAATAATACAATAATTAATGAACGTTAATAAACAGGGTGTTTCGAAATTCATGGGCAAAAATTTAAAGGGTGATGGAAAACATCTAAACAAGTAATTTTCAATCCACAATACATGGGCGGAGAGCAAGTGGTGAGGCGCCAGCCGGCGCTGTAATGGAAAGCATAAAGCGCGAGTTTTCTTACTCATCGTACTGTTGATTTCAAGAACTATGGCTTTTCCTGATATTGTAAGTCGCCTTGCCTCTTGAAATCTACGTAAGAAAAAGTGTCATGCCTCCTGAAATCCATGGTAGAAAAGATGATGTGTAAGAAAACTAGCGCTTTATGCTTTCCATTACAGCACCGTCTGGTAGTTCCCAGCTTGCTCTTCACCAATGTATTGTGGATTGAAAATTGCTTGTTTGGATGTTTTTTGTCACCTCTTAAATTTTTACCCTTAAGTTTCGAAACACCCTGTATAGAACAAGAAGTTAAATTATATTGGTATATCAATATAAATAGTGTTACGTAGAAAGTTTACGTAGAAAGTTGAAAGACGATCAACCCCGTAGCAATATTAATTTATTCACATATGAAATAATTATTTTATACATATTAATATAATAATATATTACGCTCGTGTGATTGTGATATATTTTATAAAGCGTTTTAAGAACTATTTATCTTTTGGGTAAGAGAAAGTCTTTGCGCGTGCTTTTTTGTAAGTATTTCCACAGCTCTCCTCAGAGCTTTTATTAAAAACCTGATATTCTGATTCTTACTAACTTTTGACCTGAAATTAAATTATAGTCTTGCTTTTGACTATGGTCACAAGCAGGATTTCAAGACATTACTCGTTTCATGTCGAATCCTCTGTAATTTTAGACGTTGATGCAATACAATCAAATATTTATGTACGATAGCAAGAGCTCCAAATCAAGATTCAGATTACACTCAATGGGGAAGAAAAATATCAGGATTTTCTCAAAGATCTCAAATAGCAGAACGATAAACCCAGAATATATATATATATATATATATATATATATATATATATATATATATAACTGGGGTTAGATTAACAGAGATCACAAAAAAAGAACCAGATAAAAGGACCAGAAAACTACTATATATTTTCTTGGTTGATATTTCTTGCATTGATGCAGCAGCAAAGATTTTAATGTAAATACACATTATGTTGTAAAGGCTTTTAAAGAAAATAGACTGAGTTAAATATCATTTCGAATTAAATAATATAAATGCATAACAATGTTTCAACTATAATATCTGTGCTCACTCAAGTAGCAATTGATATACGAAATGAATTAATTTAAAATGCAACGAAGAGCATCAAACTTGGATTTGTATAGTTGTGGGATGAACTGAAAATACATGCTGCATTAATTACGAACAGAAAGGGCATTTTCCATGCTGGAAAAGCTGCTCAAAATACCCAATACTCATTAAGAAATATATAATAAAATTTAAATTTAATTAAAAGAAACTTAATCAAGCTAATTTACCTTTGTCTCTACCAATAAATATTAAAATTTTGAAGAAAGAATGCTGTAAATTCAACAAAAAAAAAAAAAAAAAAAAAAAAAAAAATTTTGAAAAATAAAAAAAAAAAAAAAAAAAAAAAAGCATATTCCTGTTGAGACATGTCATAAAATACATACCAAGAACCCAACTCTCAACATTAGAAGAATCAAAATTTTACTCAAGCAGTCAGTGCATTCCAAATGATCCAGGAAATCCAGTTAAAATGTTTTAGCTATATTTTCGCTTACTCACCTGGATTCGTAACTTCCCTTCCCGAATTAAATAAAACTCAAAGGTTTGACAAAATTTACGTTCTAATAGATGCTCTGACTCTTCCAAGTCACGTCATCACTCATAAGGACTATATTTTTCTTCGTCTTCGCTTTTGGAATAGTAATCAAGTAATTGCTTGCATAATCGAACTGCAAAATTTTGTAAACAAATACTTTCCCGGTTTACTTCTCATACAAGAATCTTATCTGAGACAAGATCAAAACATCAAACTAGTCAATTATATTTTTTTTTAAGGAATGAGGGAATCAAATTTTTGTAAAAGCTCTCTACCATACTATTCGGGTAGCTATTTCCTCTTTGACATGTTGACGCAACTGTAATTGCTCTAACTCAACCAGGTAATGATCGATTTCTATAACATTAATTAACGTTTCCTCCAACTTTGAAATCATGCATTTTATAATAGATATGAAACCAATACTAAAAACAAATATGAAATTAAGCTTTTTTACAATACAGAACACGCTTCCTCTGGTAGAAGTGTAACAATTTTTTTCGAGAAATATCACTGATAATATAGGCCTTAGATACCTTGAATATATTAAAAGTCAAAATCAAGGAAGCCCCTGGTAAAAATAGCATTACTAATAAAATAACAAAATTTATATCATGTGCCTCTTCATTATTACTAATTATAATCAAAACTATTCCAAAGTGAAGGGCGATAATACTTGTTTTTTCGAGAAGACATTGAGCCAAAAATGATTAAGAATATATAGTGATGCAGAAATATGTTCTCTGAATTAAGATTTTCAATTAAAACCGATACTTTTGAGATTCATACATTGTAATTCACTAAACAATTAGAACGAATGGAGTGATCGTTTAGTGGAGAGCTGAGGATGAGAATAGAGGATTAGAATTAAGAGCAATGACTCAGATGGAAGACTTTCATTTGGTGCATCATTAAATTAATTGAAACAAACAAGATTAAAGTTCATATAATTTAACATACCTGGAAAAGAATGACAGTGGCTCCAAATCGTTGAAGCAACCGTGAACATCAGTGTCGATGTTTTGTGTGTAACTCGCGAGTGTGACATGTCCATGTAAATGTGTGCGGGAATGTCGAAAGTGAATGTGCAAAATTCTTAGCGAACATTTTATTTAAGTGGGCCACCGAGACGGAATGGAGAGCAACCACAAAGAGGGAGAAAGCGCCTTTTCCTCCTGATATTACGATTTACATTTCTGAAGGCTTACCATTCATTAACACTCCACGGTCCTTTCATATGAAGAATCAAAGTGTCCAGAAGGAGCAATCCCAAATTGAAACCACTCGTTTCATGATCGTGGGAACAACTACGAAGGAACAGTATAAATGAAACCAAGTGGACTCCTCCAATCAAACCTCGTGATTTTCAAACAAGTATTTCTTTAGGTTCCTACGTTATTTGATCCGTTTTCTACACTACGATATTACGAAAACTGACACAACCTTTTTATACATCTGCGTCGATGATACTGTTATTCTCAACCAATTTAAAATAGCTAAGCTGATTTACTCTGTCCTCCAACAAACACATTATCCTCCTTAAAAACTGGCTAAATCAATGGAAAATTACATTAAATGTTTTTAAGACTTATGCAGTTTTTTTCACAGTTAGGAGATTCCCAATTTCAAAGTCAAAATTTCTTAACAAATCCCTTTCTTGGTGTCAGTGCACCAAAAGTCTGTATGTAATGCTATATAAAATCCTGCTTACATGCTTAGAATACTTGTGATAAGTTTCAAAACGTTTTATATAAAAATGCCTCTTTTGGAATTCATACATATTTTTGCATATTCATACATGTAGAACAAAATAGTTGTTTACACTTTCATTCTCTGACCGGTTCTGATTTATGCATAGGCATGTGAGGCTACACTGGTAAAACAAACTTTAAAGTCAGAGAAATTACTCTTAACTCTATTCTCAAAACAATTTGAAATACTATATATTACGTGAAAAAAAAAAAAAAAAAGGAAAAACGAAAATTCCAACAAGTTATAAAAATTCCTTGTAATAAAATTTATTTTATTCATTTTTTCCCCCGAAATTTCTTCTCAAAGCGACTTGTCAAATAATGACCAGTAGTTTGATTCGAATTGAGAAATCTATGATCCAGGTCACAATCTTAGATAGCCAAAAAATATTCTGTACACAAATCCTCACCAACCAGCTTAGCAGGTATTTCGAAGAAATTCCTGTTATTATTATCAACTCAGTTGCAATGATATGAGCATTTCTCTCCCACACTGAATTAAAATACTCCTCATACGCATTTCAATATCAGCTAATGCAATTGTTCCACCCAATACAATAGTTCCCCATTTTCACTTTTACTTAAAATCGATCACCTAGACTTTTCCATTTAGAAAGTCACTAATTCGACGATCAGGAGGTTATAGCTTATAGCGTCCCAATTCCTGGTTTTCCTCTCGTAAGTCGTCCTTATTTATATCTACGTAACGATCTGTTGAAGTTGAAATTCGTGGCATGTTCTGGTGATTCTCTTCACCTAAACATTCCCTATTTTAACGATATAAAACTCATATATAATTGAGTGTTCTGGGCATCTAGACAGCCAGAGTTACCAAAATTCTTCAACTTTTCAACAGTTTCATAATTTTAACATTTTTCGGCTTTGATGAGAAAAGAGAAATTTGCCGCAAAAAAGCAGATCACGGTCTTGTTTTAAAAAATGCAACATTTTTTACTAAACAATTATTCCGATATGAACATTTACGTATTAGTTAGAAAATATTTTTCATATTTTAAAATGGTATAATTTCTTTTTTGTGATACATGTAACAAAAACCGTTTTTTTTTTTTTTCTTATTGCGCATTTAATTAAAAATGTACTACAAATCCATAAATTCTGTTCATACATTGCGCATAAAAGTAAAATAATAATAAATAAGTACATTACAAATAAAACTAATTAACTAAATAAAATTTTTTTTAAAAAATAATAAAGTCTAACAAAAAATTCGAAAAGTTTTTTTTTAATACGATTCTTCAATATAATTAGGATCAAATTTTACAAGCCAATTACCTATTACAATGTGACATTTGCATTCAAAGCAGTTTAACAAAATGTTAAGAAAAATTAAAACATTTAAATGTGAGAGATTTATTTGCCCATGTTTTCAAATTTATATTTTAATTCTCCTGAGAATCAGGGATAGAATCCATTCCATCGATTTATCAATGTGAGTTTCTATTAAGTCAGATAATTCTCTTGATTTACTCTAGAGGGGCTAAAATTGTAAATGACTAGTGCTTTGTTACTCTTTCCCTATACAGTGGAAGGAAAAACAGGGTTGATAAAAAAAAAAGTTATTATTATTTTTTTTAAATCTCCTGTTTTATTTCTTTATCTCAGAAAATGATTGTTAAATTGTGAAAATATGAGATAAAGTTTCAATTATTAAAATGAAATTAGAATTCAGTTCTTTTATAGAGATATAAATACTTTTCACAACTGTTTTTTTTTTTTTTTTGAAGAAAGGGGGTGATAATTTAATTGCTTTCTTTCTCCTTTGTTTCCAATATTTGCTGTTTCATGAATATTCACTTTGTAGTACCATCGGTAGAGTGGGATGCTCGGTCATGAAAATTAAATTAATTTGTTAATTTTTACACGCACATCAAAATCAAATTTGTGAAAAAAAAGTGATTTTTTTTTTGTTTTTTGCATCAATGAATAAAACTCGTATTAGAACATTAAAACCAATTTTTTTCTGTATTAAACATAGTTTAGAAATATTTTTTTAACGTATTTGTAACTCAAATTTGGGAAGGAATACTTATTTATCAAGGCCGCAGAAAATTGCTTCTCAGGTATATAATTTAATAGTAAACTTTTAATTTTCTTAGAAAAATGATTTTTGCGTTCTTAAAAATAAAATACCATTTTTTAATTAACTTATGAAATTACAGATAATATGAGTATAATTTTTTTTTGTAACAATTCCGTGATTTCATTCATATGTGTATAAAGAGTCCCTTTAACACAAATCATTTTAAATTTAAAGACACTATCATGTGCATTCTGTGGTAGTGATTGACTTCGATAAAACACATATTTTATGCGAAAGGAATTCTAATAACGTAGTATCTCTGGAATTGGTTTTTCTGGAGAGATATCGTCGACGGATCAGGTTAAACACTGGAAAGGCAGAATTCTTGAATTAATGAAAGAATTATTGATTTTATGAAAGTTCTAATTATATTTTTAGATTCAGATGTTTTGTATTTGGGATAAATGAAATATAAAATAAAGCAATAAAATGTATCCGAAACAATAAAAAAAGGGGGTGGGGAAGTTTTTCTTTGTATTCCTCCTCCAATTTCATAACATATAAAATGAATTTATAAAAATATGATCTAATAATTCACTGACTATTCATTAAAATAGACATAAATATCTGTAGTGAAGTACCTTATTTGGTTTTTTAAAAAACAACATAAGTATGTTTATTTTAGTATTTGAGGGAAAGCGTGGAAAGAAAAAAAATTAAACAAATAAAATCCTTTCTCAATTTTTGAAAAAATTTTTTTGGGTGTATTTAATTACATTTTCAAAAAATACAGTAGTCTAAATTTGACAAGCTACACTGGTGAAATAAATTTAAGAGAATTTGCATATTTTATCGAATTGCATGAAAAGAACTGAACCGAAGGGAAAACCACTGCTTCTAGATAAAAATGCAAATCTTGTACGGCAACTACGTAAGCGTACACGCGTGTGTAGGCGGAGCCAGCAGAAAAACAGGCTTTTATAAGCGCTTGAAGGGTAAGACGAATTTCCTTCGCTAGTACACCTCGGCGAATTTCTTGGTGTTATCTTACAGCAATCGGTTTAATTCACATCGGAACAGTAAAATTGAATAACCACCAACGTTTAGATGATGGAATGAGGTGGCGAATTGTGGGGAGGCTAGAGGCAGGCCAATCGCAAGTCCAGATATGCAGAGAGTTTAATTTAACGCCCAACGTCGTGTGTAAACTTCGGAAACAGTTCCAGGATACTGGATCCATCGAGAGAAAACCTGGGCAAAGTCGTCCAAGAGCCACGACGGTCAGAGAAGATCACCAGTTATCCATTTTAGCAAGCGTAACAGAGGGGCTACAGCTTCTCAGCTCTCTCGGAACCTGTATGCAGCCACATGAACCCATGTAACTAGGGTGACTGTTTCCAAAAGACTGAATGAGAGAAGGTTGTTTGCCAAAAAACCGGCTGTTTGCATCCCGCTCACGTCTACGAACAGGAGAGTCCGATTAGCATGGTGCAGGCAGCATAGTGATTGGAGTATGGAGCTATGGGCGACCGTTCTGTTCACCAACGAGTCCCGTTTTAGCCTAAACACCGATTCTCTCGGTACTTTCATATGGAGAGAACCAGGGACCCGCTACCAATGTCCGCGAAATCGTCAATTATGGCGGTGTAATGGTCTGGGCAGGCATCATGTTGGATGGCCGCACACCTCTCCACGTCTTTGACAGAGGCTCTGTGATTGGTGTGTGAGGAATAGGGATGAGGTCTTGGAGCCCTATGTTCGCCTTTTCCGGGGTGCAGTGGGCCCCGAGTTCATCTTAATGGACGATAACGCGAGGCCACATAGAGCTCTTTTGGTCGACGAATTTCTCGAGAGTGAGAATATTCGCCGGGTGGATTGGCCAGCCAGGTCTCTAGACTGCAATCCTATAGAGCATGTCTGAGACACTCTGGGAAGGGCAATTGCTACTCGCAATCCCCCTCCGAGAACCATCCAGGAACTGAAAACAGCGTTGGTGAATGAGTGGGTCCAATTGCCCCAGGCATTGATAAACTGTCTTATTTCCAGTATGACATCACGCTGCAAGGAGTGTAAAGCTATAAGAGGGGACCATATCCCCTATTAACCCATTTGTTTTGTGTATTCTGCAACCGCTGTTTCAGACCTTCAGACTCCCATGAGTGTTACGCACAAACATGTGTGTTTATTATAACTTTTGAATGTTTATTTTGTTTGTATTATATCAACCTATGTTCACATCAAATTTTATTAAAATCTGTCCAGTTGTTCTGGAGATCGTAGATAAAATATGAAAATTCTCTTAATTTCTTACACCAGTGTAATTGGAAACTTAGTGCTAAGAAGATTTCATTAAAATTAAGGAAAGACAAGAACCTTGAAGAATATTACGTATGTATTTCATTTTTATAGTAATAGCTTCCGAAAAGAAATTTATAACGGAAGTCTTTCAATTATAAATTTCTTTTATGAACTTTCTTTTGCATCCTCTTATAAATTATAAATACCGTTGTTAAAAGTTATATGTAACATGCATTTATTAGTATTTTTGAAATTTTAATTCAAGTATAATTATTTAGCCGATGTTTTTTAATTTAATCCATTGTAATAATTTGCCATTCTCTATTAACGCAAATGAATTAAAAATATTCATGTAATGGAATACTGAATTTTCAAGTTAATTGTATTCCATTGTAATAAACGCCAAATTCAATTAATTAAAAACTGATTCAATCATTGGTGAACTTCTTTTTTAAAAAATGAATTATTCAAACAGGAAATATAAAGGTATATTTTAAATTTAATAAATGATATTAACGTATTTAACGAATAATTTTTAATGTCTTAATTGCAATTAATATATTTAAAAGAAATTTAATTTTAGCAGATGGATTTATACCATCATCTGAAGGAGAGAAAAAGAAAAAACATTATACAAATTCTATGAACAAAAAATTTGAGAATCCAAATTAAATTAAAATTGCTGTATGCAAAGTCTTGCGAAGAACAAAGTTAACCATCAAATATACTACCTAAAATTTTTTTAATATCAATCTCCCGTACAAAAATTTCTGATAACTAAACACGCAATCATAAACTATACTCAATTTAAATTCTGTTTATAGATTGATGGATTAACTGGAGCACTGATGCTTGAAGGCCTTTAATCGCCATATCTGTTTTAATCGTGGAGAATAACTTCGAAATTACCTTGCCCAAAATTGCATTTAATTAAGTAGATTTAAGATTAAAATTGCTTGAATGTATAGAAAAGGATTTGAATTTTAAAGTTATGAGTGAAGTTGCACGCTACAGGTGACTTAGAGTTGAGGGTGTAAGGGGTTATGTTTGTGCTGCTTGTCAATAGGGATGCATCTTATTAGAGTGGTTTTAAATTCTGTTTCAATACTTTTTGCAGAAAATATAACTTCTATCGAACAAAAGTAATATCAGCTTCTTGTGGCAAAAATAAGAAGAAGGAAAATAAAACAAAACAAAACGATTATTTATGAAAATCATATTATTCAACTACATATTAGATAATAAATGAAAAATATTGAAGTGGTCAATAACATTCTTTTCAGATATTAAAATTAAAGCAAATGAAAAATTATTCTTGGAATACATTTTAAGCTAAATGTAATTATAGCTGCCGTAAAGTGAAAATAAAATAAATCTTTATGTATTAATCTATTCTTAAACTCCCATCAGCCTGCCATTTTGATTTTTAGTGAATGTAATGATAATCTTATGGGACTTCTACACTATCCTCAAATATTTGCTATTTCAGTAGCAAATATTTGAGGATAGCGATTTGTTTGATTTTTTTTTTTTTTTTTGAATGCAATAAAGGATAAAAAAGGAGCAAAAAATAATAAGGATTTCTGCAGAATCGTATTTTTCCACCAATTTTTAAAAATATTTTTAACCTTATTTTAAATGATTCTTTAGTAGATATTCCTGTATTTAAAAATGTTCTAAAATATTTTCAAAATTCGAAGGAAAAATATACTTTTGCAGAAACCTCAGTAATTTTTGCTTTTTCGGCTGGACTTTTTTTTGCATTACATGGATAAATTAGTAAAGATTTAGGGATGATAGTAGAAATTCCATAGGATTGAGGCTCCCGTCTACCTGCCATTTTGATTTCGTGTCCGTATTATTAATCCTGTGGAATTTCGACTTTAATTCTCACATCTTTACTATTTAGTCTATTTGAATGCAATAAGGTGGGTCTAAAAGAGCAAAAAATAATGAAGACTTCTGTGTAATTACTTTTTTCCCTTTGATTTTTAAAAATATTTTAAGATACTTTTTAAAGACCGGAAAAACTCGCAAACGAATCATTAAAATAGGGGTAAAAATATTTTTAAAAATCGGAGGAAAAAAGTAATTCCACAGAAGCGTTCATTATTTTTTGCTCTTTCAGATGCATTTTATTGCTTTGATATGTATCAAATAGTAAATGTGTGAGAATTAAAGTCGAAATTCCATAGGATTAACATTACTTCCTGGAAATCCTTAAGATTACATTAACGAAATCAAAATGGCTGGTAGATGGGATCTTAAGGCTCCCGTCTACCCGCCATTTTGATTTCATCAGCTTAATGTTAATCCTATGGACTTTTGACTTTAATTCTCACATCTTTATTATTTGATATATTTGAATGCAATAAAGTGCATCTGAAAGAGCAAAAAATAATCAATGCTTCTGTGGAATTACTTTTTTCCTAAGATTTTTAAAAATATTTTTATTCTTATATTAATTGTTCGTTTTTGAGTTTTCCGGTCTTTCAAGAATATTTTCAAATATTTTTAAAAATCGGAGGAAAAAAGTAATTCCACAGAAGCATTCATTATTTTTTGCTGTTTCAAATGCACTTTATTGCATTCAAATGGTTCAAATAATAAAGACGTGAGAATTAAAGTCAAAATTCCATAGGATTAACATTACGTCCACGAAATCAAAATGGCGGGTAGACGGGAGCCTTAACACTTATACTTTAATGAGGCGCTGCAGTTCAAACTGAAACTTTTGTGAAATGGTTAGTCTGTATAAAATTAGATTAAACAAGTCACACGCATTTCACACTTTATTTTGAAAGGTGGCCTGAGCCGACATTTTATGGTTCTTCGAATATAAAAGTCCCATTTGGTAGCTAACTAAATACTTTACGAATCATCATTAACTTGCTTAACTTAATTTAGTTATTCAGTCAGTTAATTATAACGATGGAAATATTCATTAAGGCTCCCGTCTACCAGTCATTCTGATTTCGTGAATGTAATGTTAAACCTATGGAATTTCGACTACCATTCTCAAATCTTTATTATTTTATCTATTTGAATGCAATAAAGTGCTCCTCAAAAAGAAAAAAATGATGAAAATGTTTGCAGAATCACATTTTCCCTCCAATTTTTAAAAATACTTTAATGCCTATTTTAATTTATTTAAATTTTTAACGTTCATGGGTTTTCCGGTTCTAAAATATTTTTAAAAATCATAGGAAAAATGTAATTCTAAAGAAACTTTCATTTTTTTTTTTTTTTTTGCTCTTTCAAATACACTTTATTGCATTCAAATAGTTAAAATAGTAAATATTTGAGAACGGTAGTCGAAATTCCAAAGGATTAACATTACATTCACGAAATCAATATATATATATATATATATATATATATATATATATATAAGCGAAATACCACTGACTGACTCATCACGAGATCTCAAAAACTATTCAACCGATTCACTTGAAATTTAGCATAGTTACTCATTTTGCGATGTAGACGCTCACTAAGAACGGATTTTACGGAACTCTTATCCAAAAATGTAATTTTCATCCGTTAAGATACTCTTATCCATCGGTTGTGTAATTTTTGGTGACTTTATCGCCAAAAATGAAATGACCGACGCCAAACGGAATGTATTTTTTGATATGTATACTGTGTATTGTCACCAATTAAATTTACTTGGTGAGATTTGCGCATGCGAAATGGAAAAATACCAAATAATTTTGTATTGAAGCGCTAATGAAATATAGGCAAGATTTTGGCGAAGGGGCTCTTTATGTGAAATTTCGCACATGTCAGAAGTAGGAAACGTACATATTTAGCGATAGAAATAAATGAGTTTGGAATCCCACGGATGGTGAAAGCGTAGTTTAGCTCCAAAACTTAGCAGGCTTTTGAAAAATACTGAAATTGCGACTTTTTACGGAGTAGAACACACGCAAGACAATCTTCGTTTACTGAAGAACCTCGCTACATGCATGAACGAACTCAAGAGGATATGACATATGTAAGACATTATGGACGTCCCGACTTTTTTTTAAGGATTGCAGTCACTTGCAATCCTAAATGGTCAGAAATCAAAGATATCTTGAGGCAAGGACAAAAATCTTATGATGGACACGATGTCATTGTGAGGGTATTTCATTTGAAAGCTAAGCACATGATGAATCTTCTGACAAAAGGTTGCATCTTTGGCAGTACTAGGTGTAACATGTATACGGTGGAATGAATTTTATCCATATTATATATATATGGGGTGACTTTATACTTTTTTATTTTTTTATTTTCTCATATATTTGAAAATCGAGGATAACCATTATTACAGACAATCAATTTCTTAAAATTTTATAACGTTTTTCTGAATTTCACTTGGTGTGTGTGTGTGTGTCATCAAATTTTCGATCGTTAATTTAACCAACTTCCCCTCAAGCTAGAACTCTGAAACCTTGGGAATCGTTCTCACTCACCTAACAATGCGATATTTAGATATTTGCGACAAGTTTTAGCTAGTATTTTCTTCAATAATGCAGTTTATCCCAACCACTTGGCGCGATTTCGAAAGTTGGCACCAAACTTGGCGATTTTTTTGTTTGGCTGAACGTTAAGTCCGTAAAACGGACAATGGTAGCCACATTTGGCAAAATACTGCCAAATAATTCTTGTCGCCAAGAGTGATTGGGTTAAACTGCATTCCAACCATTTAATTTACCGGATGAATTAATTAATTTTAGTTACTTTTAACGTTTTTATGTATTTCACTTGGTGTGTGTCTGTCTGTGTGTATCGGTGGGTCATCAAATTTTCTATCATTAATTTAACAAACTTCTCATCAAGCTGGAGCTCCGAAATTTTGGGAACCGTTCTTACTTGCCTAACAATGCAATATTTAGATATTTGCGACCTGTTTTAACCAATATTTCAATAATTTTTCTTAATAAACTTTGCCACTATATAAAAACGTTGGTTTTTATCTCGAATTATTAAATTTAGATTATCATTAACGTTTTAAAAATTGAAAATTTTATTGATATCTCACGCATAGGTTCCAAAATATTATATTATCGTCTGTCCAGTGAAACGGGCTGGTATCAGCTAGTATATATATATATATATATATATATATATATATATATATATATATAT
>BMAW01047618.1:371910-451564 GCA_019974015.1 Nephila pilipes
ATATATATATATATATATATATATATATATATATATATATATATATACTGAAAATTTATGAAAGAATAATTTAGAATATTTAAAAAGACAAAAATCCAGAAAGAAATGTAAAAATGAAAGAGTAAAAAATAAATGAAAATATGGAACCCAGCAAGTCAAAAAGCAATTTCGGACTGAGGACCGAATAAGCGGCGTTAAACTAGTTTAATGGTACCAACCTTCCCCCTTTGCTACTTGGTAGGCTGAATTGGGAAATCCAAAGTACATATATATATATATATATATATATATATATATATATATATATTATATATATATTTATTTATATATATATGTGTGTGTGTGTGTAACCCACAAACAAACGAATAATTAAAATAAGGGTAGAAATATTTTTAAAATCCAGTAAAAAAATGTAATTTTGTAGTATTCTTCATTTTTTTCTGTTTAGGATGTACTATTTTACATTCAAATCGATAAAATAGTTAAGGACAGTAGTTAAAATTCCATAATACAGAAATCAAAATGGTCGGTAGACGGGATACTTAACTTTCAGTATTTAGTTCATTACTAGTTTTATGTTTAAAAAGTACTATAAATTCATCTAGAAAATATTATATTTGACTATAATGCTCTCAGTTTGGCAATTTTGGCACACTTCAAAAGACTCTTCAGATCTTTTTAGTAATGAATTTCAATTATTTCTTAATTCATGGAAAACGAAACTTCTGGATGAGCAGTGGCAGAATGCCTCTTTTCGTTTTAGTTGGGTTGGGAAATTCTTGTTTGTTTGGAAAATCTAGTGTAACCGGCACCAGAATGCAAGTGCAAGCACTAAGGAAATTTAAGGATTCATATATTGCGTGTTCATTATCATTATTTTACTCAGGAATTCCTCACTAGCTATCTAAAGTGAGGGGCGTAGTTGCAAGTCTCCAAGAAAGATGTTTTATGTTTTCGAAAAACTCATAATTTTTTTTAAATGTAAAAAAGACCTTTAAAATATAAGAAAATTATGAAGAGGCGAATCTTTGTTTTCTGATTTAAAATCTTTTGTCAAGCTTACTCGGTATTGAAATAGCATGGTTTCAGACTGTGATTGGAAAAATAAATATATTTTTTGCTGACGATTATCTTTTTTTATAATCTAAATTATCATCCACAATTTATCTCAAAGCTATTGAAATATGAGTAGATAAAACCTCATAAGACTGAAAGCAGACTCGAAGCAATTTTGGCGTTTCAGATAACAAAGAACTTTGAACTTCATATCTTTACACATTAGCTATATCAAATCTAAAATGACAAAAAATTGTTGTTAGCCTTTTGGATAATTATTATTATTCCTATTTCAATCTTTAATTTTGAAAAACGATGACACTATTTCTCGAATAGGTTGAAGAAGATCGAAAGTTAAAATTTTCCAGTTTCATAAAAAGCCACGTGACTGACAACTTGACATAACCTTTTCTTTCGTTTCTGTTTACTCTCCTCTTTCGTTTTTCCTTGTTCCGCAAGTTCAATTATCGCTCTCGGGCAGTGAGTTTGGATGATCATGGGTCCACAATCCGGGCCATTAAATTTTTCTGGAAGAGTTGCAATAGTTACGGGAGCTGGAGGAGGTAAGTGAAATTTTAAAATTTAATTCAATCTTGGTATATTACAGACTTAAGTTGATTTTTCGAGCAACCGCAATACTTTGGACGCTATCATTCAAGAGTTACAGGAAGTGCAAGCCTCCTTCTGATTAATACTACCGTTTCTTACGATAATTGTTATCTATTGAAATCGTAGAAATGATAACAATATTTTAAAAATGCAAACTTACAATTGTAAAGTTTGCGGTGATAATTTTAGCCATAGTTGTTCAAGAAATGACCCTTCTTCTAACATTGCGAAATAATCTTTTTAAAAGTAAGATTACTGTTTTCTATTGAAAGATTTGATCCCGTAAATAAACAGCATTGATATCAGAACAGTTACAATTATAATGGAGCTTTTGGACAAATATAATAGTAGCTACGCGTTTTTTTAAGTAAGAAGTTGTCCAAAAATTGTTGGAAGTTATTGTAATATAATTAGTGTGTAACATCTTCTGTATATTATATAAATTCCTTTTAAGCTATATAATTAAAAGCATATAAGCAACATTTACTTAGTTTTTGTTCAATTTATTAAATATCTTAAAACCTTAATTTACTGTTTATTGAAATAATTTTAAACGAGCTGAAATCATTGTGATAAATATCTATAATTTTTGTACCTATTTGAGACTAAAAATTAAGTACTTAGGTGTTCTAGATTTTCAAAGTTGAAAATCACTTTGAAATAATATTAATTTTCATGTTGGAATCAACAAAGCATTTTTGGTTTATTTAAGACGGATGAAAAATATTTTTTCAATGTACAGTTTCATTTCTCTATTTTCTAAAACAAACATAAAAATAATGTAATTCGAAAAAAAAAATCCATCTATATTCTTGTATTATTAAAGTCGTTATACAAGTAAAACATATTTCACCCGAGCAGTTTTTAGATTTCTTTTTTAAAACATCAATTTGAACTGAGATGATCTAGAGCATAAGCTTAATCTGATACTTACTTGGTTTCATATTAAATTTGTAGAGATTTATTCATTTTCCTTGGGGGAAGACGTGAATAGTTATTGGAACATTACAAATACTTTTATCTTACCTGAAACCAAAACTTCAATAACTCGCAGAATATTTTTACATCCTTAAGTTTTTACTGTCTTTCTCTCTCAGAAGAAGCACTCCATCTCAGTTTAGCGCAAATTGGATTACTCAAACTTTACTGTGATAACACATGTATGCTCGCTTAAAGATTTTAAACTAGTGAGTAGCACAAAATTCCTTCAGTTTGTGTTTTCTTCTTCATTGTATTATTTGATATAAAGGATTAAGTGAAGCAATGAATAAAAGTTAGCAATTTCGGAGATAAATTTGGAGAATTTTAGAATAAGTTGCCGAACTATAATCTATTATACAGTGTTAAACATCTATTGTATAGTGTTAAAAATCAGCAAATTATCAAAACTGAATTGCACTGTTGATAATTAGCAAATTTAATGCTATTTAATAAGAGTTTTATGATTTGAATAATTTATGGACTTGCAGTTTTGCTATTGAATGATTTATAATGTAATAAAATATCTTAAAAGTAAATCGCTATTAAGTAAGGCATAACATTTTAGGGATTCATAGAACTAAGATTTTATTATAGAATTATTTATGATATAAATACTATATATATAAATGTATGTTTATTAAGCCTATAATAAGCAATATCGAATTATTTAATAAGATTTATGAGAAGGAAAAAACTTACCTATATTTAGAAATAAAGGAAAATAAACTTTTTTTTGTACTAAAGATGATAAACAGTTTGTACTTCTCATGTGACACAGCGATCTGGTTGCAATGACTTTCATATCTGCATGTGGAGTTTCACCCTAGTGTCATTTATAAATAAAACCATTTTGCAATTCTCTTTTCTTAACCCAAACGCAAATGTGACCCTTTTGAATCGAATATTCCATTTGTTTTGAAATTTTATTTTAATCCATATCCAACTAAAATACCTGCATTTCATCTTTTCTCTCCAAGTCATATAAAAAACTGTAAATCAAAATTATCAAACATAAATTATGAAATTATGAAAAAGAGATAAATGAGAAAATTAAAATGATTTTAATTAAAAAATTTGTAAAATTATTATATATTTAAAAAAATGTATACATTAAAAAATATTTTTTAAAAAGTATCTGTCATTTCTAAGCAACATCTGTTACTGGTAAACTAATGGATAGCAATCAAGAATAAAAAACAATTAACATTAGTAACCTTCAAGAAACTTTTCAGGGTTACCAAAAAATAAGTTCACCGGAATAAAATAGTTGAGCTCGTAAATTTTTAAATTTGCTATGTGCCAGATACTTCACTTTAACAGATTGTTCTAGTGCCTCATAGTTCATTTTATGAGTTTATTTTATACATGACTTTTCCAATATGATATAATCAATAAAACTATTCAACATGAGGCATGTGTCTTTATTTAGCATTCTTTAAAATTTATATTGCGTTTGAAAAAAAGTCTCAATTGTGTTATTAGATTGTTGCAAAATATCATGTAAATCTACTTAGAATTGTTTCTATGAATATTTATATTTTGTTATGAAATGATTGTATAAACAACTTGTAAAATTTCTGTTTTTTTTTAATCTTTTGGTCTAATGTTACAATGTTGTGAATGCTAATTATTAGAACATTTTATCATATTCCATTTGAGATTGTTGACAATTTTCTGTTATGCAAGTTCAGAGCATAACATGACAGTGATATGCTATAATTTTCAGTTTAGTCTATCTGCAAATTTTGCAAGTTATTCATATATAAGATTTGTATTTTATGTGGATTTACTGTTTCAGATTCATTTACCTTGTATTATATATTTGCTTGAAATATGTATTGTAGAATCTCAATACAAACTTATCTGTAAAGAAGAAAACTTTATGTTTTTTGGAAGGGGCTTACAATAAAGATTAATGACAAATTTATTTTATAAAATGTTGTAGTAAAATGCTGAAAATCTTCCATCACTGTTGCTGAAAAAATTGTTAAGTTTAGAAGAGGTATGAAATTGCTATAATGAACTAAATTTTTTCTTTAGAACTTAATTATGTTAAAAATGTGGTAAGTTTTATGAATTGAAACTTCAGGTATTATTCCATGAGATATATTTCTGGAATTTTACAATAAATACAAATCAAAATAATTCTTGATGGGTATTGCAGACTCATCCATTTTACTCGGATCCTTGTCTTTAGGTCTAGGTGATATTATAAAAGCCTTTCAATGTATTTGAGTGTATCTTCTAATAGTAATTATATTTAAAATATTTTATTTACATTTTATTAGCAGGAAGTCTTATCTCTAAGTTTCATTTCATGTTTTAAAAACTTGCATTTTCAATTTTTGTATGTAGTCTTTTTTTTTTTATGTTAATATTCCTGTTAAGGCACATATAAATTTGAAATCAATGTCATCAGTCCTTTGTAATATTTTATTTCAAACAGAAGTGATTGTTAAATTATTAAGAATTTAGATGAATGCCAATCAAAGTTATTTAATTTACTTAATTTTTTTAATCAATTTACTTTTGTTGACCGTAATTTTATTTGATTTCAAAGTAATTATGAATAGTTTTCTCAGTAGCGCAACTGAAACATTGTATTGAGTATTCATTTAAAGTTATATGATTGAATTGATATGATTATATATAAGTTTATTTCTATTCAATCCTTGATAAGTAAATAGAAATCGCCAACTAATTGTCTGCTTTTTTTAGGACTTGGAAGAGAATATGCTTTGCTTCTTGCTGAACGAGGAGCTGCAGTTGTTGGTACTGCTTATTTCTATTTTGAATTACCTCTTGAATTCTTTATTTTTTTAAATTGTTTATAATAAAAAAAAAAATTGAATGTTTTATTCCTTTTTGCTTTCATTAAAATTGTGCTACATGTTTTAAAATGAATACAATGTGTACAATCCAGTTGACTATTTTTTACCTTTAAACTCATTATCCACAAAAGCTGATTATATTGGAAGTGACTGTCACATATTTGGCTGGAATTGAGCCAACTTTCTTGTTTGATAGGATTTAACACATGTACTAAAATTGAATATAATTACTTAAAAGTACCAGTTCTGAATTGTATTCGGATGAAAAAAATTATGCATTTTTTTTAAAGTTCAGTTTTATGCTAAAATATTCCTTAAGTCCTTTTTATTTGTTTGCATGAATACAAGATCTAAATGTAAATTCCTAAATTTTTTTTCATTCTCGTATAAATAATCATTTGCTAAAGAAATTAAATTGCCTACTTTTTCTATGTATATTATAGCTAAATGTATATATTACTTTTTGAATCCTTGAAATTCAAAGACTTTCATTAAATCATTTTTGTACAATGATTTTTAGTAAAGTAATGAGGATAAACAGGTATTGTTTTATCACATAGTGTTTGAGGAAAGGTCATAATGTAATTTTAATTGGAACAGCTATTGTTAATTGTACTGTCAATGATTAGAAAGACCTTGATATGCTTTTTAAACTATGTCCTCATTCTGCAAAATGAATGTTGCGTTGTTTATATATTTTAATATGGAACATTTTTTTTTTATTTCTGAAAGATGTGTGTATTAAATTATTTTCTTGTGTTAAATAATTTTTGAAATGTTTTAATTATTTTGTTATTTTTCAATATTTAATTTTTTGAAATTAATATTTTAATATTTATTAGTTTCATGATCTAGATGGATTTTAAATATGATTGTGCTTTTTTTTTTATTCATGTTATTTAAATTTATAGAGAAAATATTTTTGTTGCAAATTTGTGTATGTGTTATTCCCTTTTTTTCACCATTTGATCAGGAAAATATTGAAACCAAATAATTTTTCTAACTTCCAAGGATAAATGAATTTGTTGTAAAACATTTATTTCTAAATATCTAATTTTCTCGGAAATAATTGTATTAATTTTGCAAAAATATTAGAATGAATAACAAAATAAACAAATACCATTATATATTATAATAGGATTTTTGTCATAGATCTTGTGTAATCTTTGAATAGATCCATAATATAAATAATTCATGATTTATACTTTTCCTAGTTTTAATACATTATGTCTATTATTTTACTGCATGATAATTTATGAAAAGATAGTTAAAATAATTTTTTTCAGACTTCAGGAATGTAAGAATTATTTTGAAATGAATGAATTGTTTTAATTAAAATAGCTTGATGTAAAAAAAAAAAATAGCAAATAATTTTCTAGTATTTTAGCTAAAATAGTATTTTATATCGCTCTTTTATGAAAGTTTTATCTGGTTAATTTTGAACCCATTTTTCAGTCAATGACCTAGGTGGAACCCCTAGTGGAGAAGGAAAAAGTTCATCAGCTGCTGATGCAGTTGTAAAAGAAATCAAGGCCAAAGGGGGGAAAGCAGTTGCAAACTACAGTAAGATAATTTAATGCAGTTCATGAATTCAAGGATGTAATCTAGATTTAATTACATTTAACTTTTGACTTTTTCCTCTTGTTCTTATCTTTTCTTTGATATATTTTTATTGGACAGGAATAAACATTTATTAAAAACTATCATAGATATGTAATGATCATGTTTAGATTGTAAATTTTGTGATTTTTGCTATTAAGCATTCTGATAATCAAAGTTTAAGAATTGCAAAGAATAAAATTGTCTATGTAATGCAAATCCATATATATTATAAAATTATAACAATAAATCAAAATAGTTTCAAAAATTGAATTTATTGTCAAAAGCAAACTAATGTGCAATGATAGCGTAATATTAATCAATCTAAAATAGAAGCAAAAATTGAAATTGAGTCAAACTTTGGGTACACCTAAATATTTAAATTTGTATTTACTAACTAAAAATTATTAGTTGTCCATGTTTTTTTTGGGGGGGGGAATTTCATATTTCATATTTTACATTTAATTTTTAATATACATTTATTAACATTACATTTTTCTTAGTCTTACTGAACAATGTTTGTTAATATTCTTTTTTGTTTGTTAGATTCTGTTGAAGAAGGCGAGAAGATTGTGAAAACTGCTATTGATAACTTTGGTCGTATAGGCAAGTCTTATAATTTGACTCATTTTTTTTGTACTTAACATTTTTCAAAATTATTTGAAATCTAATTTTATTGAAATCCTAAGATATATTTCTAGAGTAAAAGGATTATTAAAAAAAGTTATAGCTCAGTATAAAAAATATTAAGATTAATAGTATTAAAAGTACTCAGTTTTAAAAGTTATAGCTCAAGTATGAAGACACATCTTTTTTTTTTTTTTATTTTTTTTTATTTTTTAAATATGTAATTATAAATAAATACCTTAATAGTAGCCACTAACCTTTTAGAATTATCAGCAGTGAAACCTGTTTTTATTGTTTTGCATGTAATTTTGCATTGTTTAATTTAAAATGTTTTACATGAATTTATTTGAGAGTTAAAAAACCCTATTCTTTCTGTAATTTAAAAATAATTTTAGATGTCTTTTTTCGCAGTTTTTTTTGTCAAAATTAATATTAACAATTTCACTATTGAATTGTCATAACATTAAAATATTGTCACACTTTAATATTTCCCTACCTATTTGGTTTAGATATTCTTATCAATAATGCTGGCATTCTGCGAGATAAAGCTTTTACCAATATTTCGGCTCAAGACTGGGGTAAGTATATTTGAATTTTCTGTTTATTTCCATTATATTACACTGGGCATTCTTCTGCTTATTGATTTAAGAAATAGGAAATATATGGTTAAGAAAGTCAGTTGTGCATTTTTGTTGTTGATTATTTAAAGATATGCATTTAAAATATGGGTCTTTTATTACAACTTTTTGTTTCAATTATAAATTTTATTTCCTTTAGCATTTTTATTATGTTTGCAATTTACATGTCTTAATAATAACAGTATCATCTTATTTAATTGAGTAGATAGAATTTAATTCATTGAATGTTACTTCATATATATTTTACCTCTTTTTAAATTTTTTTTTATTCAACACACACATGGTAAGGAAACCTGATGTAGAATTTTTATAACAGTCTCCTAGCATATACACAAATCTTAAAAAAATGAGATAATTCTTAAAGTATTACCTGCATGGTATATTTCTTAAATGATAAATTAGAAAATAAATTACCAGCTACTTTGAACCAAACACAGTTTTTCATTATGTAATTCGAATTCAATACTGAATTACTAAGCTGTTTTTATATGTGCTTAAGAACTTAATAGATTTTTTATATTCAATATTTTTTTTTTATTGAAATCTTAAAGGTGTGGTCCTTGAAAAGAAAGGATCAATGTTCCATTAAAAAAAATTTTTTTTTCACCTGGAAGGTCCAGGGAAACTTGTAACTGTCTAGAAATTGGATTTTCACAAAGAAAAAAAAAATGTGTAACTTGCATTAAATAAAACTGGTTCAGTTAATCTAAAAAAACATTGAAAGATATTGTTCAATTGCATTGAACTTTTAGATATACTTGAAACTCATTTCTGATAGCTTTTTAAAATTATAAACTTTAATATAATTCTGTGGATATCATGATATTGCATAAAATTTAAAATTTCTAATTACATAAATAAAATTTGAGAGGTTTATGCATTTATTTAACGTAAATGGTATAAGATAAAATAAAAGAAATTTCTATTTCAAAAGATCATCACAGAAATTATAATTTTATATGATTGAAAAAAAAATTAAAACATTTTAAGTACTGTAATTTCATTTTTGGTTGATAAATATCAGTGCTATCTTTAAAAAGAAAGGCTTTTATCCATATTTAAATGAAATAGATACCTATAGGTTTTTTTTTTCAGGGCTTCTGGAGTCTTTCATTTATAAAGAAGATAATATTTAATTTCAATTATTTAAATCAGTTCTTTGCTCAACATATTTTTCAAACTATATAGTTTTTATAATCTATTTTATAAATAAAATATTTGAATTTTTTTTTTTTCATTACTTAAAAGCATTGCTGAATTTTTTGTTAATCTTTTGTTAATTTTCAGTAAGTTCCAAAAGCATTTATTTGTGCATGTATTTCATCTTATTTACTTTTAATCAAAAACATTTATAAATTCAATAAATGTCTTGATTAATATTTTGAATTCAGTCATGTTTTGTTTTCCATATGGATGCAGTTAGTTTTTTATCTTCTAATTATTTTTTATGTCATGATGATTTCTTAAATTTCTTATTTAAATTATTATTTGAAAAGTTTTCCCAGTTTTGATGTTGATTACATAGGCAGGAAACTGTAGTAAAGAAACTATTTTTTTTTTCATGCATCATAAATTCATAAAAAATTGTTTATTAAAATTATCTTTTGTTTTAGATCTTGTTCACAAAGTTCATTTAAGAGGTTCATTCATTGTTACCAAAGCTGCTTGGCCTTATTTCAGAAATCAAAAATATGGAAGGTAAATAAATTTTTTGCTGTAAGAGGTTATTAAATGCTAAAAATTTGCTATGCAACTTTGTTTTTCTTATACAACAAGATGAGAAATATTGTGAATCATGTCTGACAATGATTTATATTCCTGTTTTTTCTTTTAGTTTACTTGTTTTTAAATTTTTAAATCTAAATAGGAGTTGTGAACTTTTTTTTTTTTTTTTAATTTTAGTTCTAATTGATAGTTTGTAAAGGGAAAAATATATTTCTAGAATATATAGTTTGCAAGTGTGAAATATTTTTAAAAATATTTTTGATTAGTTGGTTTGATGAAAGGTTATTTTCCCCTTAATAAAGTATTAAGTTTTTTTTTTTTAGATTGTTTTTGGTAAATTTTCTTTTTGAAGAAACACAAAGAAAAGAGCACAATTCATAGAAAAATATGTAAATAGTATCTGAAAACAAAATGTGATTAAACTGAAAGACACAGTTTATGATTTTAGCCAATATGTGAACTGTGAAGGAAATAAAATATGAAAGTTTCATAAAAAATGTATTTAAACGTATTAAATTGGTGTTTCTCCAACTTTTTTTCCTTTTGACCTGGCTATTCCTTTTTGTGATCCACTTAGAACTTATTGCTTTTTATAGATTTGTAGCTAAAATTATATATTCTTTAGATGCCAATATAATTCTCACATACTTAAATAATTACTTATCTGAAATTTTTACAAAAATGATTGAAAAAGGGAAATTTCATAATGAGAAATATGAAGCTGTTTCTTGGTAATTAAAAACTTCTCATTTGGAGGAAAAGACAATAACTTAAATTTCTTATGGGCTTTGGTTTCCAATCTGTTTCTATTTTCATTTTTTAGAAAAACCAGTTTTGAAAATCAAACTTCAGGCTTATAGGTCATGGTAAAAGGTGTCGGAAATTTTACAGCTTTCTCTGCTAAAATTGTTCCTTGTTGACATGAGTTAAAAATTCATCAATGGTATTCTGTCATGTTCGATAAAAGTTTTCTATGTAATGGTATGATCATGATTTTTTTCATTGCAGCTAAATTTTGTCTTGCACTTTAAAAACTGTAATTATGTAACTTTGAGAGATCAAATTGAAATTATTCAAAAAAAAATATAGTATTGCAAATATTTCGTAGTGCTTTTTAAAGGTATATTATGAAGTGAAGGCAAAGGAACTTTATACAGGACCCACCATTTGGAGAAAACTGTATTAAATAATATGATTTGTTAATATGTTTTAAATTTTTTATTTTTAAATGGAATCAAGAAAAGACGTTGATGTATTATAATTATTGTCTATTTATTCTTTGATTTTTTTTTCAGTACTTTTTAAGTTTTCTCTTTTATTTATCCACCACAAATAAATTTTAAAGGTTATGAATTTATGACTTCATATTGTTTTGCAATTTGAAATGTTTTGTGATTTAAATTATAACACATTCTTTTTAAAGTTAGCCTAAAGTATGTAAAAAAAAATATTTGAATCTTTTAATTATAAGAAAAATATTTGCAATTTTTTTAAAGTATGAATAGTACCATTTAAACTCTTTTGTTCCAAGTCTATTTTCTGCTTTATGTTAGATCTGCTTATTATTAAATTTGTGCTTTATATTAGATTAATGTTAAAATTTTGTCTATTAAAAAAAAAGTCTCAACCTATTTAATACATTATTTTTCAATATGTTTTTAAACATATTTAAAATCTGCATTTATTTGTAGGTTTCATATTGTGTAATCTTTATATGACATAAAAAAAAAAAAAATTGAAAAATTTTGTACTATATATAATTGTGTTAATGTTATCTTATTTTGTTTATAACAAGAGAATTCATTCATAGGTATAACTGTGTGAATAGAAAATTTTATCTAATCTGCAGTGTAAATATTTTTAGAAATACTAAAATTTGCAAAATTATTTGATTATTTTAGCTTCTCATTCAAAATTTTGACATTTAACTATGCAATTAAATATTAGTTTTTTGTTTTTTTTATATTTAATCATTATAATAACTATAATATCATGAAGATTATTAATATTATGAAATCATTTATCTTTAAATTACTGTAAGATGCATTTAGAGGAAATTGATTGAATGCAACAGATATTGATCAAATTTACATGTAAATTTTATGGCTTGTTTCCTGTGAAAATAAATATTTAATACCTATTTAATTTTGTTTCACAGAGTTATCATGACTGCTTCTGGTGCTGGTATCTATGGCAATTTTGGACAGACAAACTATTCTGCAGGTATAATTTGTATCTCGGCTTTTTTTTTTTAAAAAAAATCTTTTAGCTACTAAGTAACAATAGTGTTTTTCTGAGTAAAGTAGCTTTCTAATTATTGACTATTTTGTGATTTTTAAAATAATCTATACTATTCTTATTTCACTTTTGTGTAAATAAGTATTGAAATATTTCTATATTATATAATATGTGTGTGTGTATGTTTGTATATATATATGATTAACAATTAAAGAAAGAAATTAATAGAGAAAGTAAGAAGGATTATATATCGTTTTAAATTATTTAAATCTGTTTTTATCTCAGATGAGAAAGAAAGTAAAAAAAAAAAATAGAAAAATGTTTTTTTCTCCCTTTCATATAAATTTTCCTGTATTCTTTTATAATTTTTATGTTAAATGTATGTATGGTATTTAATGAATTTTTAAGACTATTTGTGTTATTTTGTCTGAATAAAAATATTTATCTTATTTCCTTTTACATAAGTATATTATAAGTGTTTATTATTAATTATCTGTTTATTTTTTTAAGATGAAAAGATTAATATTTTTATTAATATTTACATTCATATTTCTAGCTAAACTTGGAGTTTTGGGATTGTCTAATACTCTATCCATTGAAGGAAAAAAGTATAATATACATTGCAATACCATTGTACCTATTGCAGCATCAAGATTAACACAAGACATTTTGCCTCCTGGTAAATGATCAAGCAGCCTTTTTTTGTGATTTATTGATATATTTATTTCTTAACCGTATTTAAATGCGCAGTTTTTAAATATATTTATTCTTTAATCTTAAATATATTTCTCTTTTTATGTGTATTTTGATGATTTAAAGGAAAATTCTAATGAATAATTTTATAAGTTGGCTATTTATATTCTTGTAGTAATCAGTAGCATTTTTTACTTTGTAATTGGTATATTCTACATTGATTTAAAGCTTGATTGTTTTGAAGATTATTGTACATGATAATGTTGTTCAAATAGCCTCTGAAAATCATTCTGTAAATCAAATCAGAGTGTGCGAGAGATTAGATCATAAATAATTTTTTTTATTAGCCTGTTTTTTAACTGTAAAAGCCACAACAAATGATTCATTTTGTAATTGTAGTGCAATATTAATGGAAATATTTATATTGTGCTTTAATTTCATATTCTTTAAATGTTTTTGTTTTTATATAAATTACTTTTAGTGTTTGTTTAAAAACATTTTTTCATTTTTGTATATTAGATATTTTTGATCTACTAAAGCCATCTTTGGTGAGCCCTGTTGTAGCTTTTTTGTGTCATGAGTCTTGTGAAGAAACTGGAGGAGTTTTTGAAGCTGCTGGAGGATGGATTGGGAAATGTAAGAACAATTTGTAAATTATTATTGGTTTAATTCCGAATTTTAATTTATTAAACTTGGGACTTTTTGTTGAAGCACTGTTGGTTATATCATTAATTATATTTGATATTAAGAGTATGAAAATTTCATTTTTAAACCTCTATAACTCAATTAAACAATAATATCCTTTACTAACATATTTTATAATTTTAATTTAAAATTGGATATTTTAAGATTTGTTTGTATACGGCAAACTTATTAATATTTATGTCAAATTTTCCCCATGAAAAAGGAATAAATGTAATTTGGCATTTTAATGTATTATTTTGTAACTTTTAATTCAATATTAAATGAATATATGTTTAAAATTATATGTTTTAATAAATAATCAATATTTCTGAAATCCTATTGCTATATAAGGTATAGATTATCTTATATGGATTTTGAATATTTTGTTAATGTTATATGTATAAGAATTTGGGTTTTTGCATTTTTAAGTAAGTTTCCAGTAAGTATAAGGTGGTCATAAAAAAAACCTTTCCTGATTTATGAACCCGTAGTTGCCTATTCACTCAACCAATCAAAATGAAATTTTAGATGTTATTGAAGGTGTGCTCTAAAGATTGTGACAATTTAAAACAATAGAGCTCTCATGGTTACTATTACAGTGAAAAACTTTTGAAATAGTTAGAATAATGCATATAAGATGAAAATGGCTGGCATAAAACATTAGGAAAGATGAACATTGTAAAAGATCAATGACAGCAAGAGAGGAGAGGGAAAAATACTCTTATCGGATTTATGCATTTTCAATGTATCTAACTTCATAGACAATTCTTTATTGCATTCTGGAAATTGTTGACGACAATCCTGAATGTATTATTGCAATGAATCTGCTCCTCTTGTTCGCCACAGTTTATAGCATCTTTTAATTCTGACGAATTTCATGAATTTGATGTGTATACTTTAGATTTCAGATAACTCCAGAATCAGAAATCCATAAGAGTAAGGCTGGGATATAATAGTAACCACGAAATTTCAAAGTTATAGGAGAGGATTCTTTCACTAAAGTGCTGTTGCAAAACTTGTGAAATACTTGTAGCAATATGTGTGGAGAAGTATTGTCTTTCATCCATGCAATGTCATTAATGACATCTCATTGCTGTAATTCTTACATTATATAAATCTATAACATTGTTGTATATCAAGCACTTGTGATGGAGCATGTTTTTATACCTGTGGAAGTAACCTTTTCAAAGAAGTCTGGATAAGAACGAATGTGATTGTGATGCTGCACACCACTGTCACTGACCTTCATTACGTCAAATTTGACATTATGGAGGGAAGTTGCAGGAAATTGCATTACCTTCTTTCAAAAAACGAGAATAGAGGATCTATATTGTGATCTATTGTATGTGCATCCAGTTTCTTCAGATTTTTTACTACATCACTTATGGTTTTTATGGAGTGTTGGCCTTGTCTTAGTTTCTGATTTCACCTTTGAACTTGCTCTGCTTCAGCAGCATTTTCCCCATTCAGACAAAACAGTTTTATCAATACTCCTCATTGTCTTCCTGTAAGTGTCACCTTGTTGGCACATGTGAACACATGATTGAAAAAAATATGCCATACTTCTTACTAAAGGTTTTCCCATAAACAATGTTTTTGCACATGGTGTTCTGTTATTGATGCTTCTACTGTCCATCCATGTGAAGTATGCAAAGTGTATCTGTGTACCTCCTCTTTGTGTTGTCATTGGTTCTTTACAATGTTCTTTGCAAATGTTTTTTGACTGTAATTTTCATATGTGTATTATTTTATTGCAATCCATGGTTTTTCTTTTAATGCACTGATCAGCGTAAGGAAAAGGTGGGTATTGCCTTTCAAAAGTTTTAGGAATTTTTCACTGTAACGGTAATTATGTGGGCTCTTGTTTTAAATCTTGAACACATACATTTAAATAATATCTGAATTTTCATTTCAATTGGTTGAGAGAATAGGCCACTAGAGGTTCATATATCGATAAAGGTTTTTGACCGTCCTGTTTAATGAATAGTTAATAATTGATCATGAGAGAGATAATAGTTACAATTAGATCTGAATGATTTACTGTAACTGGCTTAAATAAAATTAATCGGACAGAAGTTAAAGTTCAAAGATGCTTTTAATATTTTAACTATCGATTTTTTAACAATATATATTTGCAATTAATATTTAACTTCTTTACGTATTGTAATTTTATTAAATTCTCTGTTTCTATTGTTTTTATTAACTGTATCATGGATATTTTTTGCAGGATACTTTTTTTTTAGTAAGCAAGTTTTATGCATACTTTGTTTTTAAAAATATTTTTTTATTTTTCTTCCCTTTTTCTCAATTAGATCAATGGCAAAGGTCATCTGGAAGAGCTTTTATCCCTCCTAATACTCTTACTGTTGAAGCTGGTATGTATGCCATTTTTTTTTTTTAATTCTTAAAAATATCAAGAAAAGTTTAGTATGTTGAATTGAGTATATTTTTTATTTTAGTGAGAGACAACTGGGCTGCAATAACTGATATGTCCGATGCATCTACTCCTTCATCACTTCAAGGTAAGTGTTTATTAAAACAATAAGTATTTTATATTATTTGGAAAACAATTTTTTTGCATCTCTTTATTAAATTTTCAACAGCCAAATCGGAAACTGTAACCAAATGCCTTGTTACACAGCCAATAATAAAAAGAGTTTCAAAGGTTTCTTGGTTATAAGAGTCGTAGCTGTAAAAAGCGATTCAAAGTTCTCTCATTGCGTGGTGTGGAAGTTGGGATAGGGAGATACCAGTTCAGGTGTCATCCTCGTCACTTGACTGAGGTTCAAAATTACAAGCCCGCTTGTGTTGCTTCTAGTGCAACATTAATAAAATCAATCAATCAATCAGAGAAGATATTAAATGGATATAGATGATTAATCAGTATTTAATTGGAGCAAATTCTTAAGAGACTATGGTACTATTCTTAAGAATAAATTCTTTTATACAACAGGTTATGGCATTTGTGTCCATAGTCTGTTATCTAAAAGAAAGAAAGAAAGAAATTGGAAGACCAGGCAAATATGTGGAAATTGATGAAAGTCCTTTTTTTTTTTTTTGAAATGGAAAATCCTATTTTGTGTGTTTTTAATCTATATACTGCAAAATTTGTGGGGAGATCAACAAGCGCTTTGTTGTACGAGTTCTGAATAGAATCACAACTATTCTTTTGAAGGAAATAAAAAAAAATTTAGAAGTAAGATGCAAAATTTTTCCTAATTGTTAGAAACCTGGTGAAATAGTTAAACTGAAGGCTGCAAACTTTGACAATTTTGAAGTCAATCAAAGCTATAATTTTGTTAAGTTTGATACTGGAACACATACGCAGAACATAAAAAAAAATGGGTTTTGGCAAAATTATGAAAAACATTGTGGGACTGCATGACAACATTCACATTTATGAAAATTTATACCCTCAAGTGCTTACCTTCTTGGGTAAAAATGGTAATCATGATCCCGAGATACCCTAGTGATCTTATCCTTGTCACTGGTAGACATGGTTGAGATGCCCTTGGAATACCTTAGCAATCCATCTCTAATTTTGACTCTTCTTTTTGTTAACCAATTTTTACTCTTTTCTTTCTTTTTTATGTCTAAACTGTAGGTTAAACTAATGTTTGTCTCTTGTGCCATAAACCCTGTCATTCACTGAATGAATTTACATGGCATAGTCTTCATAAAAAAAAGACTAATTTGTCACAGTTTTGAATGCCAATAAGGAGATACTTGAAAACTGTAGTAGTTATATATTTCATATATTTAAAATTTAACTTTCATTTTTCATAAAATGATAGAAATTAGAGTGAAATGCAATTTAAATTTAGTTATTTATGTGATTAAACTTTGGCTCACTCTCAACATATATGTAGAAAGTGAAAAAGCAAGTGACTTAAATTTTAGTTGATTATTCATATGTCTTAGTGTTTTTATATTTTTTATTTTAATTATTCATTACATATGTAAAATCCTGTCCAAAGTTACAAAAGTTTGTACAATTTGAGCTAAATAAGCCAAAAAAATTTAGCAGTCATAATTCCTTTATTCCTTTTAAGAATGCAACAAATGGGTCCTCTTCATTGTGAATTCATTGCGACAAATTTTTCTAAATATTTTAATTCAAGGGATGGTGTGCAGGTCTACAAGGTTTTATCTTGATCCATTCATCCTAAATCCCACAGTTTCAACTTTTTGGGTATTGCCCACAAGTCTTCAAATCCTCAGTTATAATTGGGGTAAACTCTGAATGTAGAAAATACTCTACTGAGTATATGTACTCTGTTCTGTACTAATGAGGTTTCAAATTTTCCTAATTTTCTCTGAAATATGCGAGGTGTGAAGAAGCTGAAATGGAAGCTAATCATAATAGCTGATGCAACTCTGGATTATGTAAAACCATTTAGTCAATAGTAAAATAGACTGCATGATGCCATTATGACAAATGGGAAAAACTGTGTAAAATATAACACATTCAATTGTTGGTGGAATGTCGCATTATTTAGCAACATTTTCCATTTTTGGCTTTTATCACACTCTTTGGTGACATTTATTATCACACACTTTTTTTTTAAATGGTTTACAGAACTTTAACATGTATCAATAATTCTTCTTAAAATTTTTTTTAAAGAATTTTAGGAATTTTTTTTTGAAATTTAATTTTATAAATACTATTTATAGAAGTGTGTTACCTTTCTGTAATAGGTTTAGAATTAATATAAGTGTAGAATGAAAATAAATATAAATGTAACATGATCTATAATTTATGGTACATTGTTCAATGACTTAATATATAATTCTTCCTATTTTACATTTTTTTTCTAGAATTTTTTATTAATATTTTGACTGATAATATATTTTTCCCATTTTTAAAATGTTAAAATTAAGAAAAAGCTTAATATTTCTGTAAATATTAAGTTTCTCTGTACACATGATATATTACGTTTACTTTTTGTTTGTTTTCTTAGAGTATATTTTTTATATGATTATAGCTGATAATTTTGTTTAAACAGGGTTTAAAATGTTATTAGGATAAAGTGATATATAAAAGAATTAGGAATTAAATGATTTACTTAATATATTTTTTGATTTGATCAGATTTTATTTCTGTATATTTTGCAGTTAATGTAATATTGTCAATTGCATAATTTTTAAAAATTCTTCTATATGCGATGGAATGAAAAATTAATTAACGTAAACCTGTTCTTCTCTATTTATTCTCATAAATATGTTCTTTCAACTTCAGTTTGTAAATATAACGCAAAAAATTTGTTTTTTTTTTCTTTCTAGAATTTTATAATTTTTATGTAATGAGAAATCTCTGAATGATACTTAGTGTTCAAAAATGAAACTGAAGGATTAAATTTTAAGAAAATATTATCAATTGTATTATGTGTCTTGTTATCCACATCTTAATATGCAGTACTTTTAAAAATATTTGGAGGGAAATAATGCAAAACATTTACCTATTTTATATAAATCTAATATGTTTTGTACTTTGCTAAATTTAACTTTATTTAAAAACATGTTTTATAAACATCTTCACTTTTACAGAGCAAACTATGTGTCTTGTTGAATCTCTCAGTGGTGAATCTACACCTAAATCAAAATCAACTAAGGCAGCTCCTCCTACTGACCCAGATACATTTTATTATGATCAAGATAAAGCAATTTTATATGCTTTAGCTGGTATGTAATTTTTCCTACCAATTTAAGTGAAATACTAACACACTATGTAATAGTTGCATGTATGTTAAATTTTGAAAAAATAAGTCTTTTAAATTAGCTTAAAATTATTTTTTAAATTCAAATGCTTAAAAAATTTGGATATAAATTTTACCATGTTATTTTAGAAAGTATAATACAAGTTAACTTTATTGTATATATTGAGTTTCTATTTATTTTTCGAAGTGTTTGCCGATTAAAAGATTATTACATACAAGATTAGTTCACTATCAGGACTGAAGTTATAAAAAGAAATTAATTGAAGATATATGCACAACAAGCTAATAATTTTCAAAATATGACTCTCCAGCATCAATGCACCACTTCTAGTGTTTTTTTACAGCTTTCATACATATCCTTGAAGTTGGCAACCTCCACACAGTTTGGGCACCCCTTCAAAGCTGCTTGAGCTGCATCAATTGTTTTGAAAATGTCCTTTCAAACTTTATTTTTATCCAGTTAGAAAAAGCCAGAACTGTATGTGTGGAACTTAAGAGAGGCGGCGGGGCAACATTGTTTTTAATCAGTACATTTCTTTTCCCTTGGAAAGCACAGATTTTGATCTTCAAGCATTTAAGTACTTATGTATAAAATCAAGTGTTCATTATTTGTCCCTCAAGCACAAACTCTGAAGGAAATGATGGCAAATGTTCCAATTTTTTTTTTTTATTCTGACAAATTGTAAAGTAATGAAAAAAAAAAAAAAAAAACAATAACAAATAAGTTTTTTCTCTATTTAATATCATAATAATGCACATCTGTCCCTTTTATAGCTATATTTTGACATTTCATTCAATTAATTTCTATTTGTCATACTTGACATAATAGAGATGGTCATTAACTTGATGTTAATATGCGAGGAATCCTATGAATTATTTGATTGAGGCTTTCTTACTAGTCCATATTTCAAATGGTGTTGTACCTTTAATCACTTTCTGCTAGCATTAATTACATATGTGAATAAATGTTTATAATGCTTCCCCTAAAGTCTTATTGTAAACCGCTATCCTACAAAATTGCTTGGATCCCTTTTACAATAATTCTATTTGAATATTATACTCTTTTCCAGAGAATTGACAAATATTCTCTCAACTCTTATACCCAACTCTTTAAGAAAAGATTCAAATTCTCTTCAATAAACTTCTAAGCCATTGTCAGTTCTCACAGAATTTATTTTTTTATATAACATTTTCTGCAAGAATAAAATGCTCTTTAAAACATGTAAAAATAGTGGAAATATGTTTTATTTTCAATAATATACGCAATAGCATATCCATATCCAGAGTAATAATCAGTTACAGACAAAAGTATGAGTTTCTTTTTAATGATTTTACTGCACTTTCTAACATCTATATGTACTTTATCCGAAACCTTGTTTGTAATTATAAAAGCTTGATTTTTTAAAAGTTATTCTAATACACATAGAGCAACATTACAACTTGTACAAGATTCAGGTTTACCCTTAGAATTTTTTAAGCCAATAACACTAGCATTTTTACTCATTTTAGTTTATAAATCAAAATTTACATATCCAAATTGGCTATAAATCAATTCAATGTTTAAATTATTACATTTAAAATATGTATTATTAAGATTTGAAATACTTAGATGACTATCATAAAGAATTTAAAATTTATCTGCTGTAGGAACAGTTGAAAAATATTCCTCATTTTCATTATATAAACCTATCTCATTTTGATGCCTCATGGAATTTTATACTTAAATATATGCACATAATCAAATTAGCATCACAAATCAAATTAAGATGATTAGGTGTGTCTAATATATTTTTCAAATATATTTGTACAAAACCATTTTTATACCTAGCTTAAAATCTGTCAGAAATACCCCAAGTATTTTTTACCACTAATAAGAGCTTTAGTCAGAGTAAGTTCTTTAAAGTTCTCAACAGTCCTTATATTTACAAAAATGTGAAGTTGCTGAGTTAATCAACCACTTGTCTCAATCTGAAATTGCTGTTTTCATCACCTGGCTTTGCATGGCATTGGTTTCATTTCAAGTTGGTGAAGGAACTTCCCTGATGCTTGGAATTCAGGATTTTCTTCTGGCACTTTCTCTTTCTATATGTTTGCATCCTGTTCAGCTTTCTCTTTGTTGCTTTTATCTCTAGAAATAATTTTTTTTTGAAATTGTTTTTTTCTGCTGCAATAAAAACAAGCTTTTATTACAAATGACCTCTGAGAATATCCATGCTGAAGATTCATTATGATTCCCCTGTAGTGAATATAGATTGCTCCTGTTGGACTTTATTAGAATCTCTATTTTTGTCAGGTATGCATCCAACAATAGAAAAACTCCTTCATCTTTCTTTTTCTTTATATTCTTTCCTATTATTAATTGTTTTTTAATATACACAAAGTTACATTTTTCATCTTCTATATGATACAGTAACTGCACTAAGTTGTTATACAGATAGCAGCTTCTGAATCAATTAGAAACAAATGAATTGCTGTGGTGTATCAAATAATAAATAGCTTCTTTTCTGATATTTGATAGTAAAATATCCCTATGGTTTCTTCTTTAGATAAGTCAGTAATTAATAATACTAATCAGTTACACTAGCAAGTCTAGTTCTGGATGTTGGTTCAAATTTCATTTTCAGAATTAATCACTCGAAATCGGAATTAAATGTAGTGTTCGAAATTAGAGTAAGGAACTCGTGCTCAACTCCTCGGTTAATAAGCATACATAGACATTCCTGAATGCATGTGAATGCTTGCTTCATTTTTTTGCTTGTATTATCTAGTAATGAATCTGTTTCTCCAGAAATATAATACCAGTAATCTCTATCAATGAGTAGAGCTCTCGTAGCAAATTCTATATCTGATAGTTGAAACTACTTAACTTCAGAAAAGTAAAGAGCTGTAGTTCTTTTTTTCTATTCAGCATATTGATACTATCTCAAAATCCAAAAATTTAAACTTGTCATTTTCCAGGAATAAAGACAGATAACCATGAAGGAAATGAAGGCAAGTTCTTTCAAAAAATTTGTTTATTTAAGCAAATCATAAAATTACAAAGAAAAGCAAAATAAAAATAATTCGATATAAAAACCAACGTTTTTATATGGTGGCAAAGTTTATTAAAGAAAATTATTGAAATATTAGTTAAAACTGTTAGTTATTTTTAACTTTAAAATTTACTTAAAAAGAGACATTTGTGAGCGTATTAAAAAATTCATAATACTCATAAAATCAAAACATGCATTTGAAAGTTTGTAAGTCATTCTATTAAAAAAAGAATGGGAACCAGAATTCAGAAAAAATTACTGTGATAAGACATGGCGCCAAATATTGGAAACTTTCTTTCTTGTGAATGATTACTGACTAAAAGTCAGCAACCCTTACTATCTCGGAGATAGTAAAGGGGAGATAGTACCTCCCCTTTGTGAGTACAATAGTTTTAAGAGGCCTCATGTGGTGTGGGCAGTGCCCGGTGTTCCCAGAGGGGGAAAGAAATTTTTTCCTCAATCCTAAAAGCGCCGAGAGGAAAGAATATTTCGACTTATTAAATTATTGAAATATTAGTTAAAACTTGTCGCAAACGTCTAAATATTGCATTGTTAGGCGAGTACGAATGATTCCCAAAATTTCAAAGCTCTAGCTTGATGGGAAGTTGGTTAAATTAACGACCGAAAATTTGATGACACACACACCAAGTGAAATTCAGAAAAACGTTGTAATAATGACCTCTTCCTCTATTTAATATACCAATGTGACAAATCTTATCTTTTTTATAACTACACTCTGGCATCAAATTTGATTAATTTCTATATGTGATACTCAGCGTTATAGAGGCAGAGCTCCAGGAATTCACATTACTGCCTTTCAACAAATCTCTTGTGTACTAAATCTTTAGCATCAAAGAAGACAAGAGCATTGGTGTTTTCCTTTACCATCTTTGAGTTTTTTTTGTACAACTCAAAAGCACTGGATCTGGACATGATTTCATCCTCATAAATTGGATGGATCATTTTGAAAGTTTCATGTTTTCATCCTTGTAAATCTGATGGATCGTATCAAAAGTTTCTGTATCAGATTTATTCACTTAAATGCAAGATTTGATGGCCCAATGCTGTTCGATGATTTGCTGCATTTTCACACTTGAGGCAGTATCTACACTCTCTAATAACTTGGACATAATTTACACAGGTCTCCTAGCCTGCAGTACATCCATCACTATTCATTCCCCCATAGAGACCACCATGCACCCTTCCCGTTGGCTGGAAAAAAAATCAGTCTTTATACTTATTGTGTGAACAAACCATGTATGTTGTGTAATTTTCATTATGTTTGCTGAGATATTTGGGCCAATTAACTAGTTAAGTGCAAATGACATTTTATAAGTTATTATTATTATTATTATTTTTTTTTTTTGAGATTATTTTCTTCAAATTTTGAATGAAACATTTTATATATTTTATTTGTTTGTAGAATTTAAACATAAAATTTAATATGTTTCAATTATATTTCTAAGGCTTTTTCTTACTATTAAATATAATTATTTATAATTTTATTTATTAAGTAGCTCTAAAATTATCTGTCAAAAGCTAATCTTTATTAAAATTGCATCACATCTTTAGTTACTACTTTTAAAAAGAATTCTTGAAGCTGTTTTAATATTGCTTCCTTAATAGCCAGCATCTTTCAGCATTATAGAGTGTTAAGTTGTTCATTATTGTAAGTTATAATTTTCTCATAACATAATATTAATACTTTTGAAATGTTTTAAATTAGTATTGATTTTTTTGTAGAAAAACAGTCTATTAAAAAAGTGTAAATTTTTTCCATATTGAGAGTCTGTTTTTATATTACTATTTTAAAATCACAAGTACAGTTTATGAATGCCTTTTAAAGTATTGGTTACACTTTCTATCACAAAGTAAATTTCTTAGATATAGTCTAATTTCTCACTTTCACAATGAAAGTACTAAGAGGGCTGTGAAAAATAACTTTAATAAACTCTTTAGATGTCTGGTGTATTTATGTATGTGTTTATATTTCCCATTTCACTCGCGAGCACAGCAGGGCCAACTACTCTTTACTGTTTATTCCTATTGTTACCTTTGTAAAGTTCTTACGGTATAGGTGGTGTGGTGATCACACAGGCAAGCATTATTGGTTATTACTTATATATTTAAAAGTATTTCTTAGTTCCTTTAAAAATTTTCTTATTTAGATTTAAATTATTCCTTAATCTATATTAAGAAATTTATTTCAGTATCATTATTCATTAAATTGTAAAAATATATTGTTAATATTTGAAAAGTTTGAATTTTATTTTTTGTTGTTGTAACTTCAATATTCAAATGTATAAAAAGATTTAGAGACATTTGATTGAATATCTGCCATATATATTTGTTATTAAAGTATTATATTTTAATTTACAGTTGGCTTGTCTACACAGGAACCATTAGCTCTTGATTTTTTGTATGAAAATTCAGATAATTTTAAAGTTTTACCAACATTTGGAACTATTGCTGGAATGAATGCATTGTTTAGTTCAGATGCTTTAAGGGAGCAGATTGAAAAGCTTAATGGGGATCCTACTAGAGTAAGATTAACTGAAAATTCTCTTTAATTTTAAGTAACTGGTCTCTGTTATCATTTAAAATTCCATGTATATTATGCTATTATATTAACTATAATCAAATTATTAAACTTAGTTGCATAATAGTTATAAATTTAACCTAATATAATCTTAATTGCAAGTCTTTAAATTGCATAAAAAATTATGCATCACATTTATATTAAAAGAATAATTATCACATTGATATAAGAGCTTTAGATTTTTTTTCGTTAACTTTTTAAAAGAATTTTCGGAGATATTTATGAATATAAAATTATATTTTGATACTTTCACTTTTTGCCTTATTTCTGTAGTTGCATGTGAGGTGGATTAATTGCTGTAATGGTACAACTGTTTTGATTGAAATAGTGAAAAATTCCTTTAAGCACTTAAACGGTGTATTTATACATGAATATAAATAAATTTTCTTTTAAACTATTTAATGTAAATATTTTAAAATAAAATAATTTTGATTTCTCATTCAAAATACTTGTCTCAAATATTTGCATTAAATTTCTATAAGCACAGGACCTTTTTTCACTATCAGAGTTTGAACTTTAAACCGATTTATGAAAGATATATTTATTATGGGTCTTGCGAGATGTGCTTTTATTCTGACCTACAATGGAATTATGTATATTGTGTCATATAAGTTATCATAAATCTGAGTGATATCATTTTCCAAATAATTTCTGCAATTTATAAGACATGCTCTACCTATTACATTGTTCTTTTTTCTTGTAATGTTTGATTCAAATATTAGAACTTTATTACAGTTACTTCATGGAGAGCAATACTTAGAACTGTATGAACCTTTTGCACCTTCTGGCACTCTGACATCTAAATGCAATTTGCTTGATGTTTTAGACAAAGGCTCAGGTGCTGTGGTTATTATTGGAGGTAAATTGCATGATTTTTTTTTTTTTTATAAAAAAAAAAATCTAGAAAATACTAATTTTATAGACTTGAAATTACTAGAATATTATGTTAAATTTTTAGTGATCTAATTTTTTTAAAAAATGATTAATTGCTATGGAGATATACTGACCAAGAATTATATTAACTTCATAAATATCCTTTCGTTTTCTATTTAATTTGTATTATATAACAGTTTGTTGAAACAAAAGTAATTTATTTGAGAAAGAATGAACACTGTTAGATATTTACTTCTGTATTATAAAGGCTATTGTCCATTTTTTTTTTTTTTTTTGCTATACATGTTTGGTTTTTATTTCCTTTTTCAAGTCTAATTGGCATTTATTTAAACATTTATGTTTGGTTTTTGCTGCAAGTAGTAAAGCCCAGTAGTTGTGTAGCTATGTTGTATATCAAGATAGGAATTTTTTAGTGATATTGAGATGCATTTTTTTGGTACAAAGATGAGTTGTTTTGAAATATTTTATATAACTGAAAAAAATTAAATTTTAATTTCTACAATGTATTATTTTTTATGACTATAGTGATTTCTTTAATGTATTAAAAGCTGTTGATTGCTAAGTCTTTGTATTATCTTAATGTTATAATTCCATCAATAAGTATTTCTCCAATATAAAATTTATTTTGAAAATATAGGTAAGTTTATAAAAAATGAAGAAAAAGCTTGATATAATATAGAGAAATTTTCATTTGGTATCCCTTTTATATAAAATATCTTTCAAACATTTTAAAATTGTTACAATATAATTTATTTTCTTGCACTTATTGTTTGCATTCTTGTAAATATTCTAACATAATTTTTTTATTTGAATTTGTTTTTATGTTTTTGTGAATGAATCCTTTTATTTTAGAGGATACTTTTAATGAGAATAATAAGCTAGTGATGCGCACAGAATGGACAGTCTTTCTTGTTGGTGCGGGTAATTTTGGAGGTAAACGATCCACTGAGAAAGGTAAAAAAGTACAGCCTCCACCTAATCGCAAGCCAGATGCTGTGATTGAAGAAAAAACTTCTATTGATCAGGTTTATACTTTTTAGCCAATCAAATTTATCCATATAGCATTTTTAGGGTTTTGTAAATATATATAGATAAATGTAATTTTGTATATTTTATTAATATTTATACTGCTACAAAGGCAGATTTGTTTTGTGTATCAAAAGCATTGTAAACGCCATTTTTTACTATTCTATAAAATAGTGCTTGCTAAATAAAACTGCTTGCATTTATGTTAATTGAGATGATGTGATAGCTTTTATAAGTTAATATAATTAACATTCATACCTAAACAATAAGACTTAATTTTGCTCATAAATAAAAATGTCTATGTACTTTTATTCATATAACTAATAAAATAAGCATTCTTTTTTTAATTGTTTTTCTTAAATACTGTTATTTTTTATGACTTATTTTTTATTTTGTGACTAGTAATTATTTTTACTAATTGATTAGCTGATAATTATTTATTTTTAATGTTCTCCTAAAGGGAACATTTATATGTAATTATATTTTGAATTTTGAAAGAAATTAAATCATCAAAAATATTTCTTAATGTATTTTGAGCTCCATTTTTTTTATAAATAAAATTATTAGGAAATAATTGTTAATTACATCGGAATGTGGAATTTATCATGATTTATTTGTCTGCATTTTTCTTTGGTTTCAAATTCAAATTTTCTTATTATGTTCTCTACATTATACCATTAAAGAATTGAAGATCCTTTTGAGTAAAAAATTAAATAGCAATGTAGACTGTGATTAAACTATTTTAAATTTAATGGACAATATTTTTGTTGACAGTTGATCAAAGAATAAATTGTACCTTTTAAAAGAGTTTTGTATTTTTTTTAAAGAAAATTGAGTATCATATTGGGTTCTTAAAGTTAATTATTTATTAATATATTTTTTTTGAGTATTGTGCGTATTTTATTTTAAAAATTACAATTTATTTTGACATTTCTTTTAAAGCTATACTAAACATTCTAATAGACAAGTGCTCTGCTAATAATTTTTTAGTGTTTTTCAATTACTTTTTCAATAAAATAAATTTTTGATTTTAGGCAGCTTTATATAGATTATGTGGTGACAAAAACCCTATACATATTGATCCATCATTTGCAGCTGTTGGAGGTAAGTGCTTAAAACTGTTTTTCTTTTGTTTTTGAAGTACGATAATTGTGCAATCAAAAAATAAAATGTCTCTATCATTGTATATACCTGTTTTAATGGTACATTTTTTTGAAAACTGAAATCTGTTTAATTTTTAATTTGGTATCTCTATATTTTTTTGATTTTCTAATATTTGTGTATATCTAATATGAGATTAATAATGAAATTGCAGATTTCATTCTGTTACATAAAACCATTGTAAGTTTTTGATGATTAAAACTTAATTTTTAATGAAGATTTAATTATTATCTTTTATAAAATCATAGAACAACTGTAACAATTTCAACATGGTAATGGTGCATCCCTTGCTCTAAAATTAAAACTAAGTACAATTTCGTTTAAAAAAACTTTATTTAATTTCATTGTAAAACTTATTTATTATATTAAGTGCAAAATAAACTGCACACTATTGTTTCTTTCCTGGAGCTCTCATTAAAAAATTCCATTTTATTTTCTTCCTGTCATGCTGTTATTCTCCGCTTTCTAAGTCATCACCTTAAAAGTCTTCCAGTCCCTATCTACTTGTTTTACCCTAAACCTTAAATTCTGCACTTAGTGCCCACTTGTAGAAATTTTGTGATAAAAAATAATTTGGATTCGTGAATGTGGAAGTTAGTAAAAAAAGTCTCTTGACCAAACTACTATAATTTTGAGAAAACCAAATCCGAATTATTTCTTTGCTAGCACTCGGCTAATGTTCTTGGAAGATGAGATATCTTGTCAGTTGCAATGTGAATATGCTAAAGTACTATTATACTCAAAGAAATATTTTGTATAATTTAAAAAATCAACTATTATTTTGCATTAGATTAATGTCTGAAAGGTAATTCAAACTTCCAAATGTTACTAAATTATCCATCATATTGCTTAAATTGATTTAGTTATGACCTTTTAATAGGGCCTAAAAAAGATTTGAGTTCTCATAGGTTTGGAACATTTGTTCATGTATTAAAATTTTAGAATTTTATCCAAATCTTTTTAACTTTGAACTACATTTGTAATTTGGCTGCAAGTTAATGAAGCAAATTTGTCAAATTTCTATACAATGTTTTCTTCAGCTTATGCATAACTTTTTAAAATAGACTTATAATATGATAATAATGAACAATTATGGAATTCGGAATATTTCTGCTTGAAATCATAATTTTATAGATAGAAATTATAATATGAATAGGAATAAAAACTTTTTGAAAACTATTATTAAAGGAAAAAAATGATCAAAATTTTTTTTTTTAAAAAAATATCATTCATGAAGTATAGAAACTTATTAAAGTGTCAGAAAATATTAAATTCTTGTTTATTTTACTTCAATTTTTGGTGGAGAATGTGATCTAATGTATATATAAATGACTTTGTTATTTATGAATAAATATATATCTGACTTTGTTATTTATGAATAAATATATATCTTTTTAATTTATATTTTGTAAATTAATTTTAACAGGTTTTTCTCAACCAATTCTTCATGGTTTATGTTCTTTGGGTTATGCTACTAGACATGTGCTAAAACAATTTGCTAATTATGATGTAAACTTATTCAAAGCTATCATGGTAAGTTGTTTTGCATTATTCTAGAAAATAGATATGATTATCAGTATAAATGTAGATTTTTATGTTGGGGATTTGTTTTATGCATCATTGAAATTAATTTGTGTTCTATTTTATGCTTAGTAATTCAATCTGATTTATTATTATCCTTATTATTTAATCAATTAATGTATGTTTTTCTTTCAACTAATAGTTTTTTTTCAGCTTTAGTTTAGTTATAAACTTAACTTATTGAAATCAAAATTACTTTTTTCAAAGTTAATTGTTTATTTGTTTTATTTTAAATATTATAAGAATTTTATTGCTTTTAAAAACTTTTGTTTGATTATATTTTTTTGCTGAACTTCTTTAAGATAAATTTATTATAAATTTTATTTTTACTATCAATTATAAAATTAATCACAAGAATTTAAATTCAATTTACTGTAATTTTCATTATATTTTAGAATTTAATGGGTAAAAAATGTTGTGATTGAATGAATTTTTTTATGATCATATTTAATAATATTTGTGTATAGATAACTGTTATTGGTAATTTATAAATTTTGTACGAGTGTCATTGCCTAAGTATAGTGTTTTTTTTTATGAGTTATATTAAAATATTTTAGTTGTAAACAGAAGCAAAACACAAATGATTTATTAATGAGAGATTAAGTGTCCATAGTAGCCATCTGTCAGGTTTGCAAACTCGTGGCTGGCATTGTTTTTATTAAGTTGTGGATTCGAGCCCTGATGCTGCTAAAGACCCACCATGTAGCAAGGATGACACATATTAAATTTGGTCAAGGTTCCAAGTTCTTTAATTTATGTGGAAGTTTGGAGAGAAAGGTGCCTGCTGAGGTGTCATCTTCAACACTTGATAGGGGCTCAAAATTAGCGAGATCAGTTGCCAGTAACCCTTGTGTTGATTCTCAATGCAACTTTAATAAACAATCATTATGAGGTATTAAGAGAGAGGTATATATTAACATAAAGATTTTATCATTACAAACAGTTCAAATTTGTGCTCTGAATCTTAATAGTTAGTTTATAAAATTAAATTTTAATTTATTATTTAGCCAAATAACTTTTGAATAAACCAAGTTTTTTAAATATTTTTTTTTAGTTTTAACTTTGCTTATCTGTAATATACATTTAGTTCCAAAATTTAATGTTTTTGATGTAATTTAATTATTTTCTGCTTTATTATGTTACAAATTTTATTATTAGAAACAGTTAGCCAAAAAGCAAATTATTTTTGTTGCATCTCTTTATACAATTTTCACATTTAATTGATGTTTAATATTTAAAAGGCAAGATTTGCAAGTCCGATACTTCCTGGACATACCATAAGAACTGACATGTGGAAGGAAAATAATAGAATACATTTTGAAAGCACGGTAACTATTGTTCAGTATTTTCCTAGCTTCCAAAGTAAAAACAGATTTTATCATTTATTTGATAATTTTTCTTTAAATATTAAAATTAAATGTTTACAAATTCTTGCAGTGTGTGGAAACTGGAAAGAAAGTTATTTCTGGAGCATACATTGACTTAATTGGGTCTGCAAAAGTTTCTAATGGACCTGTAATTTCCAATGTAAGAGTATAATTATTTTGCTTTGTATTTTACAGTTTCTTTCTTTGATCAAAATATATTTTATTCCATCAACTGTGTCATGCTTGTACTTATCTGAATCCTATTTCTTGTTAAATAAAAGATGTTCTATCATGTATTAAAAAATTATATTGTTATGAAAAGAAAGATTAATTATTTCAATTCATAACATAATCTTTAGTAATCATAGTGATAACTGAAATGTTTTACTTTTTTTTAACACTGTAGTTGATATCGAAAGTCATTCTTTAATATAATTTTTGGTGGCTTTTTTTAGTCAGGACCAGTGTTGAAGAGCAAATTTATATTTAAAACTATGGCAGATCAGCTGGCTGAAATGCCTGAAATAGCTTCTAAAATCCAAGCTGTGTTTGAATGGAATATTTTACAAAATGGCAAAACTGCAGCTACATATAGTAAGTTTCCAAATTTTATTTTAAACAAAAGGTTAGAAATTTTCTCTTTTGTATTCTTAAAATATTTTATGTAATAAAATCACTATTAGGCATATTCTTTAAGTACATTTAAATACATCGGCCTATGGTATTTAATTTTATTCAGAGAAATTTGTTTATGAATAATTATTATAGCAATTTTTCTAATCTTGAATAGATAAGTTTACATTATTTACCTTTTTGTTTTCATGTAGATATACAAACAATAGTTTTGTTGTTTAATGAACACTTAAAACATAGACATTCATCTGGCCTAATTAATAACTATAGAATTTGCATTCTTATGTAATTAATTTACAGCTGTTCTTTATAAGTATCTGAAATTAATGTAAAAGAAACAAATCATTTTATAATTGCATAATATTTTTTTTTCATGAAGTTAGCATAGTAGAAAAGTAGTTTTAAAAGAAATAGATAAGTTATAATAGTATGTAATATAATTGTAGAAAAAGTATTGTAAAGTAATATTCAAGTAAGCGAAGTATACTAGAATAATGAGGTTTTATTATTATAACTTTTTGGAACATAATTATAAAAAACACGTTAATCTTTCATAAAATGTCAGTTTTCTATAATTAGTTTAATTCAAAATGTAAAAAAATATGTTAATGAAGTTGTATTTGTTGACTTTACATATTTGATGTATCAAGTATTTATTTATTTTATTAATTTTTTAATATTTATACTGAATTCTCTCTTGAGTATAATTTTTCTTTTTAAATTTATTTTGTAAACATAATTGTTTTAAGTCTCTTTTTTTTAAAATCTTAGTTGCACTTTAGGTTCCCCTTGCCATGGAAGTACATAATTTTCAAAAACACTGTTTGCTAATTTTTATTTTGGAGTTCTTATGAGCTTAATTTGTAGAATTCTTATCACAATTTTATTATCCATTAACTTAATTTTATCAGATTATTATATATGCTTACATTGTTTTCTTATTGTAGTAAATTTTTAAAGGAATTTTTTTCAAAAAATTATGTAATGTATTAATTATCTTGGTTTCTTGTTGTTGAATACCTAATTTTTTATTTAGATTATGCTGATTATAAGTTTCTTTTGTTAAGAAAATATTTTTATTTACATCTTTTAATTAGAAAATGCATCTTTGGAAATGAACAGTGTAATCTTGATTAGCTACCTTTATTTTAAAATTGTATTAAATAATGAATACATTTCTATTTCCTTACTTTTATGAATTGTCTTCTATATTTTTATTTTATTCATTTATACATCTTTCTTTTTTTTTAGCTGTTGATTTGAAAACTGGTTCTGGTAAAATTATAGAAGGTACTATTAATGGGGTAAAACCAGGTTGTACTCTTATTATTGAAGATGATGATATGCTTGCTTTAGTTACTGGGAAATTAGATCCACAAAAGGTTAGTTCCTTTGTTAAATCATATTGACATTTACAACCATAGTATGACTTTTAATTAACAAGTTAACTGCAGTCATAGACGTAATTTTAAAGTAGTACATATATGAATTGCTATGTTTTTTACATTTATATTGAATGGTTTTAAAAATGCAATTTTGAATAACTAAAAGTTTAAATTTTTATTATTTAATAATTAAATATTGGTAAAAAGTTTAGAATGTTTCAAAAATTTATTTTTAGAAATGTGTAATTAATGCAAGTAATTATGTATGTTTATTATTATATCCTTATAATGAAATCCTATTATCAACTATTAAAAAACGACTAATGAGTTTTAAATGAGTTAAGTAAAATTGAATCTTAAAATTAATGTTATAAAAATTTTGTTTTTGATTTATGCTGCTTTTTACGTTAGTTACAGAAGCATGAATTAGGAATTTTTGGAAAGGATTTTAATATTTTTGTATGAGAAACTATAATTTGCTATCATGATTTGAATGAAGTAGTTTTTGTTCATCAATATGTTGTTTAAAATTTGTTATTGGATTGAAATATCAGTCAGATTTAAAATATTAAAATTTTAAAGTAATAGCTTAAAAACCTCATTTATTAATTTTTTTTTGTGAAGAAGTAACAGTTTTTGGTACTTTGAATTATCAATTCATTATGAAGTTGTAATTATCTTTATAATGTTTGTACTTTTCTTTCCTTTTTTTTTTTTTTTTTTTTGTAAATTGACATTTTTATATGAATTCGTAATGCTGTGCTGAAATTCTCAAATAAAAAAAAATTAGTATCTCTTTTTCAAAAAAAAATGATTAAATGTATTAATATGTGATACACATATTACATATATTTTTTCTGATTATATACTAATTATCTTCATTAATATTTTTTCATTTGGTATTAACTGTAATCACTTGGCATTAATTTTTGCCTTAGACTAACTCTCTTTTAATGAAAGTAAATGAATTTTTTTTTATATCTTAATTACATTCATACTACATTACTCAATGTTATATAGCTTTCTAATAATTTTTGCAGGCTTTTATGTCAGGAAAATTGAAGCTAAAAGGAAATATTATGCTTACTCAGAAGTTGAAGCCATTATTAGCTGCAAGACCAAAATCTACTTTAACTAAATCTAAAGATGTAAGTAATTTTCTTATGTTAGATTCAACAAAAATGAAACATATTTTTACTATGCATAGCTTTCAAAATTTGTTTTCCTGCACTTTCATATGGAATAGGTTTCAAATTTTGCTCAAATTTCTAAAATTATGGGTTTTTTTAAATTGATTTCTGTGCATGTAGTATTTCATAATTGTTAATTGATATTATTGAATGATACATATATGTAACTAAAATTTTAAAAATAATCATTATTATTGAATTCGCATCATAACTATAAATTATGAAATTACAATTTTAAGCTTGGTTTTCTTCCATTAAATTGAAAGTTTAAGTATTTTTATTGAAGTTAACATTTTAAAATTCTCGCAAGTTTTTGTGTAGGGTAATAACATTAGTTCCAATTTTGCAACCACTCTAAAGAGTTTTAAAAAAATGAGTTAAATACTTTGTTCTTAATGAAATACATAAGTTTTTCTTAGCTCTTTAAGTGTCTTCAATCTGATTGTAATTTACATAAAAACAATGATACTTTATTAAAGTGACTTTTTCAAGAAACACATTATTAAAAATTAAGTTTTTTTTAAAAATCTAATTGAAAATTTACTTGTATTAGAAATTACTATTGTATGTTCTTTGGTTATAAACAAAGTAATTGGGTTTTTATAGAAACATTGAAATATTCGTTTTATTTCCTTGAAACTATTGACTTCATGTAATTTAAAAACCAAGCAGCTCAAAAGTGTGAACATTTTTTTAGTACCCCTAATATTTTTATTTTAATTATTCTACATACAAGTATTATTTCAGTTTATTGTTTAGAATGTGCACAATTTCTAAAAAAGAATCAGGAAATTCTATCGAAACATTTTTTAAGACTTTGACTGAAAAATTGATTAATTTTTTATTTAAAGCAAAATTACACAGAAATATGTTGGCATATCTAAATTCTATTTGTGATGTACTTTGTTTTTATTGTTTCTGTAAATTTTTAATTTTTGGTACATGTTTGCATTAATAGAGTGAAGTGAAATCTGACTTACAATGCGATAAGATTTTTGAAAAATTGGGTGAAAAATTGAAGAAAAATCCTGATTTAGCTACTTCAATACGCACTATATACCAGTGGAATATATTGAAAAATGGAAAGCATGTTTCTACATGGAGTAAGTTAAGTTTTTCACTATTTAATTGAAGAATAAAATATCAAAGAATTTGTAATGAATGTAGGGCTACTGTTTGTTGTATGTTAGAGAACTTGGCACAATTCTATACTGACATGGAAGGATTACCATTTGTAAAACAGTTGTGTGTAGGCCATTTAGGGAGAAGGTGGTCCATAAAAAGTTCTTATTTCATTATTACGTACTGTGTTTGTTATAATATTTTGTTTCTTTTATGTTAATATAAGTTTATTTCCAAGAAATTTGCAAAGTACTAATGGTGCAGAGGTTAAACGCTCACCTACTAAACAAGAGCTCTTGGGTTCGAAACCCTTGTCGATTTTATGACATTAAAAATTCACATAAAAGTTTTGTTTAATAGTTCTGTTTTTATTATAACTCTTAAAACCTTCCAAAATATTCTGTACTTTTTAGAGAAGTGTTCTTGAATATTCTAATATAATATATATTCCCATATATTATCAGTCTGGGAGAGTTCTGTGCCAAGTATAGCTGTTCTTAATCTGTTAAACACACAATAGATATCTGAATAATATGATTTAATTCAACCTGCTTCAACAACTATGTAACAATATTCTTTAAAAATATAGATGTTTTCATTTCAAAGGAGAATATTGATGTTTTTATTTCACTCTGAATGTATCTGAATCAATTGGATTCAAGTGGAATATAACTTATCAATATTTGGTTTAGTTAATTCACCATTCGAATGCACTTAAACTTGGTTCCACTTTCACACCATCATATCCAGTTCATTCCACCTTGGTTCAAGTTCTTACATGATTCAGAATTTCTCTCTCTCTCTTTTTTTTTATTATCATGAATCAACAACTAGGTGCTGCAATGGATATGGAACTTTTAATTTACATTACTGTTTATTGTCATTTAATTTTTTTTATTTAATCTGAGGGTCACAGGACCTTGACTTTTTAAAAAAACTTTATTTTCTGAAAATATATTCAAGTTTAAACTTCTATGAATAAAATAATCCCTAGAACATATCTCAATTATTTTCCAAAGTATGGTTAAAAATATTCATGCTTATGTAAATCATATTGAAGAGAAATTTAAGGTTCATTTTCTAAAAATAGGGCTTTTTATTATTTTGGGCAGTATATCTTAAAAATTAATGAAGACAGTGTCTTGAACAATAACATTATCACATTATTTTACATAGTTGAAAACAAATTTTCTCTGTTTCATATATATTTTAATACCTTTTCAGCTGTAGGTGCATGTTAAAATATGAAAATTTTTAAATTACAATTATAATAAAACTGAAAGAAACTCTAAACAGAATTGAATATTAAATATTTTTAGTTTAATTATTTTGTGAAGCATTTATTTGTATTGTGAAGTAAAAATTACATGTTCTGAAGCTAAAACTTCTATGAAATTTTAAGTAAATTAATCTAACTATAAATGATGTTGAAAAGAGCTTCATTATCAAGCAAAGCTAAAAAATTTTTTTTATGTATATTCAAAATTAACTTATCAAAGTAAAGGCAAAATTATAGCATATAAAAAAATACATCATTTTGTTGAAATTCAGTTATTCATTTATTTTGTGAATCCAGGATTTACTCTTTTCTTTTTGTTTACACCATTGCATTTCTTGAAACAATATAGTATTAATTATAAGGGTATCTATGCTGGAAGCTCGAAAGTAATTGATAGAAGAAAAATTGATTTGAATTGTGTGACTTGGTTGGTGTGATGGCGAGTCCATACAAATCAGATTTGCCTTGATTCAGAATCATTTGGTGTGAAGGGAGCCTATAGTACTTCAGAATATGTTTTATTTCTTAGAGTGATTTTATTTGCAACATGAATATTATCTTTTAAGAAACGGTGCTTTTTGAAATTTTAAAAGGATGCTTTTGGAAGGTAATATGCAAGGCTTCTCACTATGAAAAATACAATCTCAAATAAAAATTAAAAAGGGATTATTTTAAAATTAAAATTGTATTATAAAAATTCTTTGAAAATTGTGATCAATTTTTAAATTTTTTTTTGCTGTATATATACATAAAATTACTATATCTTTATTTTTAAAATAAATTTAAAATAAGTTTTAAAATTACATTTATAATATAGATGATTGTTTAAAATAATAGAAATTTTACTTAAATAAAATCTTTTAAAAATCAATATTTAATATCTTAATCTTTGATATAATATGAAACTAGTTTAAGAATCTATGTAGCTTATGTTATAACATTGTCTTGTTACATGATGATTTTATTATACTTTAAAAATGAAAGTTATCATGAAGATTTAATTTCTTGTTTTGTCATTATTCTCCTTGTATTTGTCATTAATTTGAATTTAAAATATTTCTCAAACTTTTGAAATTATTTGTTATTTTATGTCCATATTTGTATTATAAGGCTATTAATTTTATTTTGTTCTTTTTTATTAAATTTTTGAAAAAATATACGAGGCATTATGAATATTGCAAGGAATTTATAAAATGAATTATTTTTCTAATGTTTAGCATACTCATGTACACTTTTTAATTGGAATTCGTAAATTCTTTCATAAATTTTGTTGGGTAATTATTATTTTTTTGTTACCAAATTTTAAGGATGTAACTAATAAATAACAATTTGTCTAGTAAAATTTTCATTTGTTTTTCTTTGAGGAAAATGGGAAGTTTGAAATTGAGGAAGTTAATTTGAAAAAAAAAAATCAAATGAACTTCTAGCCTTGATAATATTCATTTATGAATTTTTTTTTTTTTTTTTTTAAGTTTAAAACACATTTATTATGTATTTAGGAAAACTGATTTTTTTTTCATTTCTCATGAAATAATTCAACATTCTGTTAAATGAAAATTAGGAGGAAAAAAAAAGTGTTTAATCATTTTATTTTTATTGGACACTGAAAGACTTTCATAAAATAAGGAATTGTGCGATATAGAACTTGATATCAGGTGCTATTATAACATTATTCGTTGAAATAATAAGAAATAAAATATTTAAAGGGAATAAAATATAATGAAAACATAAAAATATTAAAAAATAAGAAGTAAAAAATTACTTTTATTTTAATGCATTATTCTTGCTAATATTTTGACATTGTACCTCACAAATCTGACTTCATTTTGATGTGATCTATAAGGTGTTTATGTAATTAATATTAGTTGTGCTTTTTATCTCTTATTCTCAATTTAATGCCTGAATTTCACCATAAAATGTTTATTATTTTTTGAAGTGTTTTATATATTTAGACAACGAAAATTGGAATTAATTAATGAAGTAATATTAATACAGTGTTTTTCAGTTTCTTAAGTAGTTTTATTTGAATGGATATGTATTTCTGTTGGGTCATAAACATATCAGTCTGCAGCGAAGGAATGTTCACTAGAGTTCAGAATTTTAAGAACTAATTACTCCATAAGTTATAAATTTCTTAAAAATTTAGTAAAATTAATTTAAAGAAAATATTGCTCATGATAAATTACAAAAAAAAAAAAAAAAAACATGCATAATTATGAATGCTAATTTGAGCACTTATTGATAGTTCTTATTATATGGAGAGACTTATTAAAACTAATTTCTTTTTCTTCTGTTTAAAAATGTGTTATTATACTCCATGATCTCTGAGTTTAATATTGCATAGTTAAATTACCTATAAATTACTCTTCTGAAACAGTTTTTCAAAATCTAAATAAATAAATGGAATAATTAATTTACAAAATTATGTGTTTTGAAGGAATAATTAATTTACTAAATAATGGAAATTTTAAGATATCTTTTGTATGACTAAATCTGTTGATAATGAAAAATTCTTCTGATACCTTTTGAAATAATGAACTAAACTGCAAAAAAATTCTTAGAAATTTTAAATGAGCACTTTAGTTTTTGAAAGGTTCAGGAAAAGAGGAAATATTTAAACTTGTGATTAACTGTAGAACATATGTAGGGCTTCACTACTTCAAAGGTCATGGTCAACAGTGCTCAAGTCTAATGTAGGTTCCACTAAAGAATTGCATGGAAATATGAGTGTTGCTGCACATGAATTTTAATTAAACCTTTAAGCCCTTGTGTGGTTTCATGTAAAGTTTAGAAGGGTGAAAAGTCATTTTTTCCATTTGACAGTAATTCAAGATTACTGAGTTAATTTCTAAAAATGCTAATGAACTAGGTAATTAAATGTAAATGAATAATTGTTTTATGAAGAATGGGACAACTTTTATGATAGCTGTGATTGAGTGCATGCACTAGAACTAATAGCTGAAGTATCAAATATCATTGGAATGGTTAAAATCTTGAAATCTTGTCAAAGCATATAACTGAAGGTAATCCTAATAATGAATAAAAGTTGAAATTTGCTGAATGGTAAACAATACAGTTTGTTGCTGTAAAATCTTCATCTATCTCTACTTCCTTATTAGCTTGCTAGAATTCCATGAGTGTTCATAGGGCATAAGGATGACACTGGGTATTTAACAAATAACAATTTTTGTTTACATGTCTTGGGGCTTGTTTTGCCCTTATTCTCACATGTGAGTACAGGTTGCATTGCCCCTCTCCTTGACAAAGTAGGGGTACCACAATTTTCAATCACTAACAAACATCATATATACTATAGTAGCAACAAGTAAATCTATGAAAGAAAAAAAAAAAAAAAAGAGAAAAGAATGGATGTCACAATTGCAATTTTTAAATTTAAAAAAATGATTTATAAAAAAAAACAAATTTTAAAAAATTATTTAAATGAAGACATTAAAAGTTATTAATCATGCTTTTATTTATTGAAAAAGATTTTTTTATAGTCATTTTTTTTTATGCATTTAGTACCTTGGTTGGTTTAATTTCTGTCATTCTAGGATATTGGCAAACCAATTTTTCGGACAATGGATTGTTTCATAGTCATTTATTTATTCAAGGAGTTGTAAATCAATGAAATTTTCAACTCATTCAAATGTTCAGACATTATAAATAATCATGGGAGCCTTTATGAAATATCACTATACTGATTCTTAATTTTACTTATTTCTTTTTATCTGTAATTTTGAAGTTCAAATACCTTCCATTTGTTGTAAATTGCAAAAATATGTGTATTTTATTGATCTCCCCCTTTTTAATACAGGTTTTTCAAAACAAAGACAAATGTGACTTAAAATTTTGGAATTCAATGATTACGCTATTCACCTTTATGTTTATGTGTTAATACATTTTAATGGATTGTATTTATAATTATTTTTGTACATAGGACTGAACTTAACAAATAAGGGAGAAATTAAAAAAAAAAAATTGTTTTTTTTTAATGTTAAACAAAATTATGATTTTTACTAGGTAATATTTTTTTTATTCCATACAGTTTAATATTTAGGGTGAGTTCTGCTTGTAAACTGCTTTTTTGATGTGAAAAAATTGGATCTAAGTAAAAAGAAATATATTTATTAGTAGAATAATGTAGACATTACAGTCAGTGAGATGATTGATAAAATAGTTACCAAGAATTTTACTTGATGTTAGATTCTGTCAGAGATTATTAAGTAGAATAATGTGTCTTTTTATGGCATCATTTGGAAGCCATGAGAGTGAAATAGTAAATGAAGTTCATTCCAAAGTTTTAATTTAAGTGTTAAATCTTAAATAAAACTTAATAAAAAAAATGAAATAGTTTTATAATTATTTTATTTTGAATATGATTCAAGTTTTTTTTTTAAAGGCATATTTTTGAAAATTCTTATGAGGATTAAAATTGATTAACAAATATCTCAAATATTCGAATTTTTTTGTTATAGTGTAGACTTGTCCTTGTTCTCTGTTGGAATTTTTTTTTGTATGAAAACTTCCTTTAAGAAGGCACTAAAATGTTTAATTGTTGCTGAAGTAATTTCCTTAACATAATGTTTAATTTGATCAATTATATCTAATTATATTGATTTTAAATTATTTAAGTAAAATATTTTTAATGATATCATTAATTTCATGTTTTTGGCATTCATAACTCTTCATTGAAAATTAATGAGACCCAGAGATTTGTGTAGAGAATTTTAAAAGTCATTTGCATCCAGGAAATGGGCAAGTTATTTAATAGGACATGCATGTAGTAAAGGTTTAAAAAGATGTTTCATGCTTGCTTAAATTCTGGTATACAGTAAAAAAAAAAGGGGGTCTCCTATAATAATTTTCACAATTCTCATCACAGCTAGATAAAATTGGTATTACTGTTGATGTGCTTCAAAGGAAACTAAATTACGGTATCTGTGATTTAATTATGCTGGTCTTCAAAATTAAAAGTTTTTTACTTATGGAGGATTTTCAGAACTGGACAGATTTGAATGAAATTAGCTATATATGTACATTAGTTGTTATAATACCATAAATTGTCATAAAACAGTTATGATACACATGCATGATTATGACACATTTATGCATTTGTTACTTCTCTTTTTGTGAGGTTACTAAATGAAACTGAAGTATGAGTTAATATATCTCCTTTTAAGTGGTACAGCTTTTACAATAGGAATTCATGCTTAAAAATGAAAAAAATTATTAATCCTTGTGGCAGTTGCCCCAACTTCACCAACACTGTTTTCAGATTCTATATAGTTCTGGGTGGAGGAAGACAGTTGCCTTCCCATGAGCATTCCAAAAGTGCTATGTAAGATTTAGATCTAAAAATCTGGCTGGTAAATCCATGCAGAGAATATTTTCATTTTTCAGAAACTTTTTCTTTTTTATGGATGATGAATATAATCACCTATAAAAATAAAATCAGAGCTAACTGCAACAGTGGAGCAGCTCCAAGATTTCATTCATATACTTCGCAGCAGTTACAGAACATTCGTCAAAGATATGGAGGCCTGTGCTCATGTCCAACATGAGGCTTGCTGATACCATAAAACCTTTATTATACCCATCTCTTTCTCAAATGTTGGAGGATATGTGGTAGGTTTCAAGATGAAAGTATGTTTATAAAATCAGTGGTTAGACTGAATCGAGACCTATTAGTGAATAGAGTGGCATTTCCCTGATCCCTGCTCTGTTGTCAATGTTTTCAGCACAATACTAAATGGGCTTTTCTGTGTACAGAAGTAAGCTGAACACAAACAATTGGTCTTGCAAACCGACCTCTCTCTTTCGGGAAATAGTATCTCTTGAAACTTGTGTTCTTCTGAGATCATATGAAATTTTTGAAAGAGTTGAAAATCTGTTGCACTCTTGTTATGCCTCGTTGTAATGGGCAAATATAAATTTTCATTAGTAGCCATGGTTCTTAAAAGGCCTTGTTCAGACCATATCTACAGATCCTATTAAACTGTTTCCATAAGTTGTCCTTAATGCTGGGCATTACATTAATGTTTAGCAGTCTACATTTCAGTCTATCCTATCTCAAGTCTTCCAAAGATTCGCCACATAATTCCATTATTTAAAAGTTTGTGGTTATTTATTTGAAATGTCTTTGAATTTCACCGAATATTACAAAAAAACATTAGAGGAGTCGCTGTCGAGGTATGTGGATTGAATTTGCATGTGCGCTTACAAAGCATTTTCTCTTTTAATGCACAACCAAAACGCATGTGTATGCTTGTATGATTAACACTAAATATTTGCATTTCTGTTTGAAACTATTATTTTTGCTTTTCGTTCAGTACTCTTTGAGAAATTTGATTAAATATGCAAATTATCTTAATTTTGGACACAGTGTAATTAACAATTGATTTTCGAAGTAAAATTTTAACATATTTCCTTTTCTTTTCTTTTTTTTTTTGACAAGAATGACTGGAAATAATGTTTTTTTCCTCTCTTTTTGGGAAAGCTTTTTATTTTGCTTCCTTTCACGTATACTTTTGTTTCCTTTCACGTATACTTCTATTTCCATTTTACATATATTTCCGCCTTTTCATTTTGCAGTACTCCTATCATCTGACATTTCATCGTTCCACCCCAGCATGTGACACTTTGTTTTTACATAAGTTGACTAGCCATAAAATTATTTTATACCTTCCATTTCAATGGAAGAATGATGTAGACTATCAATATAGAAAGCAGTGCCCTTTTAGTATATAGTTCTTTCTTGTTACAGTAATTGGGCATTTTTGGTAATCTGGCAGTTCTCTGGTCCGGTATCTGCCGGATCATCGAGTGAGTACTGCATTTAAAAATTTTGATATGTTAAGAATTCACTTTTTGTAACTTTTTAAACATTCAAATTTTTTGTAACAATCCTCCCCTCCCCCTTTTTAATGTTCTTTTAAAATTGTAGGGAAAAAAAATATTCTATCTTTTGTGGCAAAAAGTTTCGAAAAAAGAGTCAAGTGGAATTTTTTTTTTTTTATCGTCAAATGTCCAATACTTTCATTTAACATTAAAAGGCCTAATTTTAAAACCGTCATATTCTGAAAGTTTTAAACAGAATTTTTGGAATTTTGAAATGTAATTAATTTTAAGATGGGAAAACTAGATTCACAGTAAAGGCATCCGTAGCGAGGTTTTTTTTTTTATAAAAAAAAAAAAAGTTTAGTAATTATATTGTTTAAATTAATCTTTTAATATTACAATTAACTTTCCCTTTAGCTATTATCAGTGTTATCATTTTGTCTATTTTCGATGAGAATTGCGAAAGTTATTGAAGGTGGCTGTTTTTATATACTTTTAATCGTTCGGAACTATTTGATAAATTATTTTTGAATTTTATGTAAAGAAAATGTCAAATATTCCCCTCCCCTCTGTAATTGTGAAAATTTAAGTTAAAAAAAATACTCTTATAAAATATTTTATTTTTAAGCTTTTTGATGAAAAATCAGATTAAAAAAATACTTAGATAGTAAGAAATTTTTTTTTTAGAAATTTAAGTCAATGAATTAATCCATTAATATCATACTTTAGTTCTCTTTGAGCTATTAACTGTAATACTAGATTTATTTAGCTAGGGTGAAAGCAACGAAAGTAATTAAGGGTTACATTTTTTTTTTGTCGACTCGATGAAAAAGGTATTCGAAATTTTTAATTTCTTTAAGTTTAATGGTTTAAAAATTTTTCAAGGTTTTTTTTTGTTTTTAAACTGAAATGTATGCATTGATAGATATACGTTTTTCATCATCTAGAATCTGTAGTGCTTTCTTTCTTTTTTTTTTTTTTTATTATTATTATTTAACGATATTTTAAAATATTTTATTGGAAACAAGTGATAAAATTTGTTAAGACGGTCATCCTATATTGAGATTTAAGTCAAGTACAATTGCAGTTTTTATGATGCTTTTGCTACATTAATCGAAGGTGGCCGCGGTAGCTTAGTGGTCATGGTCGCGGTCTTGTGGCTGGCGGTTTTTGTTAAGTCGTGGGTTCCAGCCTTGATGCCATATAAGACCTGCCGTGTAGTCGAGGGGTTGATGCGCAGTAAATCTGTTGAGACTCAAAGTCCTCTCGTTGGCATGATGTGGAAGTTAGGCGAAAGGCGTTCCAGATAAGGTATAGTCCTCGTCACTTGACTCCCGGGATACCCTAGCGATCCTTCTCTATTTTCGACCCTCCTTCTTGTCGACCATTTTTACCTTTTTTTCAACTTCACGTCTAGACCACAGTTTAATCTTGTTTGGCGCAGCATAGCCATATCTGGCTCTTGCGCCAATAAACTTTACATTCACTCACTCACTCACCTCGTCACTTGACATATGTTCAGATTACGAGGTCCGTCGCCAACAGCTCTCTTATTGCTTCTAGTGCGACGTTAATAAAACCAAACCAAAAATACATTATTCTAAGTGTGTAGCAGTATAAATTAGAATGGCTCTGAAGTACTTCCTTTTATTCAGTTATTGAGTATTATTACAGAGGCGTCAGAAGAAGAGAGTAATTATTATTATTATTTTTCATTTTGAAGCTGTTAATAGAATGATTCTTTATGAGTGAGGAAGCGAAAGTCATTTTCACTTACCAATAAAGTGGAGAGAATTATTATTTTCTCTTTTAATGAAATTGTATTTTCTATTATTTAAATGAAAGTAAGATAAATTATTGTAATTGGGCATCAGATTAAGATATTTTGGCTACAGTGTCAGTTGTATCCTATTGAACTGAAAGTTAATCAAAATGTGGCAGGATAAGTGAAATTGAATATTTGCGGGCGCCTAGGCCGTGCTACATTAGTAATTGGATAACGCCTAGGCCGTACTACTCTAAGCTTGTAATTGGACTATGTGAAGGCATTTTGGTAATTGACTTGAATGGTAATTTTTCATTCCGTTTGAAGTTCTACTGACACTTCTATTTCAATTTTTCTTGTTTGAAGTCCAAATGAATTCCGAGAGATCAGAATTGTTTTTCTATTAGCATTCCTTTTCTTGTCTTTATCATTTCTGGGTATCTACGAGTTGATATTTATATATTCTGCTTGTAATTAACCAATTCTTAATTCTAAAATTTATTTCTTCTCAATGGATTTTTTTTTCTTTATTTTTACTTCATGCTTAAATTCTTTCGCGCGTGCGATAGATATATTATTAAACTCTCTTTGCTTATATAGATGGATAATCATTTTACTGTTACATATTTTCGCTGATGGTAAATGTTGTTTCTATTTGCTTCCTTTAATCTAATTTACTAATCGTTTCATTTAAAAACTGTTGACTGATTGTTCCTTTCGACCCCCTACGATTTCTTATCATTCGAAACTTCAATCTACTGTTGTCTTTTATCGGTCATTGGTCCGAACTTCCGTCACATTCGACTTACTAACCTATATTTTTTCACCGTCGTTTAATTTCTTCCGTTTCAAATCAGAACTAGAAACGGGAAACTGAAAGCGAAAGTTATTTTTGTCTGGAATCGAGAAAGTGTGGCATAGTTTTCACGTCGTCCGCGAAGAAACATTGTTTTAATCTTTCCTTCCTCTTCGAATGATCGAGACGTACCTTTTCTTCCGCTACCGAGTATGGGCGTTCGTATGTCCAGCTACGGTAAGCTATGGATTATTTGTAGACGTAAGCTTTTTCTCTCTTTGAATCTCTCTTTTTCTTTATTACCTAAGTTATGACTTTCTCGAAATGGTTTTAAAGTTTAGAAATTAATTGATGTGAATGCGTACTATTGTAGATCCAGTTTCTTAAATTTAATTTCAAAAATTGAAAGTTCTATGCAAAATTTTGCAAAGAACAGATTTAGTGGCTCAAGATACCCCCCCTTTTTTTTTTATCATTATTATTAAATTACTCAATTAATTAGAATTAAAGTAAGTAGATGAAATATCTAGAAATGGACAATAGTAAACTTTTCCGATATTAAAATTAAAGGAAACGATAAATTATTAAATTGAGCGTAATTAAGCTAAATGTCATTAAAATTGAAGCAAACGATAAAAAATTAAAAAGTGATCTGGTATGCCAAAATTGATCCAGCTAAAATAATAGTCCCTTTGGGGGCTAATATTTTTTTTTTTTCATTTTTGAATTAATAATTAGGTAGGAAATTAATTTTTATACATCATATAAATTATGCACTTTTGAAAGGAGATAAATTATTTCATTTCATTAAATACATACGATGAAAAGAAAATTGAATTATAAATCCGTTATATAGCTTAAATTATTCTCTAAAATAATGATGACATAGTGAAAATCATTGTTTCAGTAAAATCTTAACATTTAAATGCATTTTTTGTAATGATTCTCTCAGCATTTCATATATCCTTATCATAAAACTAAATTTTATAAAATTAAATTTTATTCATTTTAGTGACATGCCTTGTGATTTCAATATTTGAATTATACACAAATACCTTGGAAAAAATGTACTTTAAATTGCTAATTCATTAAATAATAACTTTCGTTAATAGATGGGGTAATTCTTGATAATTTTTGTTGTTTAAAATTTTGTAGACATTTAAATTTCCTATTTTGTCGCTATTGTTCCCTGTAAAGGCTACCTTATTTAAAAAAAAAAAAAATTAGAATGTTTGCATGTAAGTTTGCATATAAATACAATTTGATATCTTTCTTTTTTGAAGTTTTTAATACCTGTTATGGACATTGCATTACAGAATGTATCTAACATAGAACTCTTGATACCTACAAAACATTTTAATTATTTTTAGCAAGGTAAAATGTTAAATGTGAATATAAAATTATTTTTGACTTGTAAAATCGGAGGAGGGCATAACTTAATTGTTTATTATTTTCTTCCCTTTTTATACTGTCAGTATTATCAATCGATCCTCATGAATGTGTCTTATTTCTCCCTCCCTTATATATATATATATATATATATATATATATATATATATATATATATTGGGTTGGAGGGAAAGTTTTGTCGCATTTTAAATAGGCAGGTGATTTTTCTTGTTAATAAAAAAAAAACATCTGGCTAGTGAGTCATTCAGATTTTTTTTTGTTCTTTTAGCTGCTGTATAATATAAAATGAGTCCTTTTTTACCGTTCATCATTTACTTGTGATATTTAAAGTGAAAAACATGTCAGTAGACAAAGTGCATTTACGACACTGCATCTTGTATGAATTCCAAAAAGGAAGCAACGCATCGGTTGCATGTAAAAATTTGTGTGCGGTATTTGGAAAAGACATTGTAAATGATCGTACTTGTCAAAGATGGTTTAGCAAATTTCTTTCCGGAGATCTGAGCCTCGAAGAAAGTGATCGATCTGGACGAGCATCCAAGATCGATAATGATGTTTTGCGATCCATGTTGGAAAATAATCCCCATTAAACAAGTCGAGAAATTGCTGAAGAGTTTGACATCCATCATACAATTGTTGGAGATCACATTAAATCTCTTGGGTTTGTGTTAAAGCAAAGTGTTTGGGTTCCACATGAATTAACGGAAAAGAATTTGTCTGATCGTGTAAGAATGTGTTCATCACATCTGATTAGACACAATGTGGAGCCGGGTTTAGACAAGCTGGTTACTGGAGATGAAAAGTGGATTCTTTACGAGAATATTAAGAGAAAAAAATCTTAATGCAAACCAGGAACATCATCAGCAACAGTTCCAAAACCAAGTATCCATCAACAAAAAGTACTGCTTTGTTTGTGGTGGGACAGGAAAGATCCAGTGTACTACGAGTTGCTGAAATAGGGGGAAACCATTCACGCGGATCTGTACTGCAATCAGCTGGATAATTTGAATGCAGCTATTAAAGAAAAAAGGCCAGCATTAGTGTCCAGAAAAGGAATAGTGTTCCACCACGATAATGCTCGACCGCATACTGCAATGGTGACACAACAAAAACTGAATGTGTTAGGATGGGAAGTCCTTATTCACCCACCGTATTCACCTGACATTACACCATCTGATTATTACCTGTTCAGATCTCTGCAAAATTACCTAACGGGAAAAAAAATTCAAGTCTTTTGAAAGTGTTTCTAAGGCAGTTGCTGACTATTTTAACTCCAAGGACGAAAACTTCTACAAAACAGGTATTCACAGGTTACCTGAAAGATGGCAACAGGTTGTAGCAAATAACGGAGCATATATAATTTATTAATATTAAACACATATTTTTATAAATGAATTCAAATATTTTCTTTAAAATACGACAGAACTTTCCCTCCAACCCAATATAGTATATATATATATATATATATGTATATATGTATATAGCTACTTGTCCTACATTTTTTTTTTGACGAGAGACACTATTAAATTTGGCAAAAATGATTTTGAATAAGTGTATAATATTTAGCTGATTACTTAAAAAATATGCAATAAAATAAAAATATTTAAATGCTCTATTCATTTACTATGTTTAAGTATGTAAAATATCTGCTCTAAATGATTTTGAACTTTAAATTTCTATGTATAAGATTCTTGAGCCATTCAGCGCTGAAAAGTTAGCAAAATCCGTTCGGTAGCAATAATATTTAGTTAAATGTAAATATTCATTTGAAAATTTGGGTTCTTTTTTACGATCATTTACAAATTTGCTAAATAGTTTTTCCTCTTCTAAATAATAAAGTCGTTTTATAAACTAAAATTTTTACAATTTTGGTCTTTGTTATATCCCCCGGGGGCTTAACTGTTTTAGGTAAGTATGGGAATCTTGACTTCGAGGTACCATAGGACCCGTGTGGTGACCGGGAATGACAGAATAGTCCCACTGTATCTCATGCATGTCGTAAGAGGCGACTAAAATTGGTACCCAGCGTCTGGGGGTACCAATCTGCGACTTGCCTTCTTCAAGTAAGTACTGGCATCATGACCCCGAGGCACCTTAGTGATCTTTTTCTTTCCCATGGGGTTTACTGTCTTTGGTAAACACGGGTGACGCACCCCCGGGATACCCTAGCGATCCTTCTCCATTTTCGACACTCCTTCTTGTCAACGAATTTGTCTTTTCTTCCATTTTTTTTCCACATCTAGACCACAGTTAAATCTTGTTTAGCGCATCATAGCCGTATTTGGCTCTCGCGCTAATAAACCTTACTTTCTCACTTGACCCTTCTTGTCGACCAATCCATTTCCATTGTTTTAACGTCTAGATCATATATTTACCTTGTTTGGCGCAGTATGGCCACATCTGGTTCTTGCGCCAATGAACTTCACTATCACTCACTCACTCACTCACTCACTCACTCGAGGTACCCTGGTGATCATTTCTTTCCCATGAGGTGTACTGTCTTTGGTAAACACGGTGATGTTCACCCGGGGAACTTTAGCGATCCTTCTATTTTCTACTCTTCTATCAACCAATTTTTACCTTTTTCATTTTTCTCTTCTAACGTTTTGGTCACAGATTCACATTGTTTGGAGCAGCATAGCCATATTTGACTCGTGGATCAGAAACTCCAATTTTCACTCATTCATTGTCATTCTTATATTTGGTGCAGTGATTATCAAAAAATTATTTAAGGAGATAGCACCTTTCGAGTCAAAAAATTACGCATTGTAACATACTTTTTTGATTCGTTATGAACCAGTAATTTTTTTTACAGTATCACAAAGTGTTAAGTTTAAAATGCTGAATCAATATTTGGCCACAAAATTACGATTTCCTTTTTAAAAATCGTAAAATGGGGAACACAAAAATAAAAATCGTAAATTAGCGTACTGTCTGCTTCCTGCTAGATAACTTTTGAAAGATGTGCAGTAGAATCTTTATTCTTATTCCAAATTAAAGTTAAAGAATGTCTTTATTCTGTAAACGTTATATTTCAATTATCCCTATAAAATACTTTTTAAAATTTAAAAGAAACGTATACAAACTTGACATTATTAATTTTTTCTATTTATGATGTGAAGAAAAAAAAACAATTTAATGATCCCTATAATAAAACTAAGGTTCATAGGATATAGATAAACTAGTGCGATCTACCCATAAAATATTACAGTTCTGTTCTCAAAACTTTTTTAAAAAACCTTGTTTGAAAGTCTGGTAATTAGAAATTGAGAAAATCAAATTTAAAGACTCTTCCGATTTTTATTTATTTACAATAAAACAATTTTTTTGCCCTCGCATCAGATTCTAGGCTTTCTATTTCCAAAAAATGCTAATGCATGTCTCTCTCTCGCTCTCTTGTTTATTCTACAGCTTCTTTCGTTTGAACATTGCCATCTCGAAACAAAAGAAGTAGTTGAGAAATACCCTGATTTATTGCCGAAAGATTTCGCGGTATTTAGTTGATCAGCCGTCCATCATTAAATACAACTATCGCCTCACTTACAGCAATAACTATTGTTTTAGAAGGCGCAGATGTTTCGGGAAAGTACTTCAAAACCGTGGAATTTAAAGACTCATTTGAATTCTGAGTCTTTTCACCCAAACAATTTTTTTAATAGCTTAGATGAAGATATTTTTGCAAATACAGGTTCCCTCCTCAACGTCTACTGCACTTGCTGCGTATAATAAACCTTATCCATCCGTATTCATTTGTTGCGATCAATGCCGCAAGGTTACCAATTTAATGAGAGTGAACGCAATGGACTCTTAATAAGAAGGTAATAAATATAACACAGAAATTTGGACAACACACATGCCAGCAATGATAGATTTATGGACAGCATTTAAAAAGAGTTTAAATTAAGGACAAACGTAAGCTGATAATCCGACAGCTAATAGAAGCAACACAATAGAAGAGAGAACCGTGAAACCTCAATGCGATTCCTCTCTCGATTGCCTTTCAGTGCTACCTTAAAAAATGAGTTGCTGAAGGTATTTAGCTGACTTTAGCTTCACATCATTTCAGCTGGCTTGCCTTGACAGAACAGCCGGCTCGTTCTGATAGTTGTTGAATAGTAGTAGGCTGGAACTCTGGGTGATCACCAGTCGCCACATATAGAAAAGTGCTAACTATATTCCTAAATTAAAAACCACTAAAATGAAAATATGATTTCATCGCTTTTCAAAAACCATTTTTTTTTTGAATTAGTTAATAATTCCAGCAATAGACAACAAGATACTGTCACTTTAATTTTTCCTTAACTTCTAAATTTATAAATTTTGTAAAAACCCGTAAACCTTTAATTTTCCAGTAATTCCTAAATTTTAATACATTGCTCGTCTGAACTTTGTACTTCAATTTAAATTCTCTACTGGCATAATTTGTACTCCTGGGCTAGTGTAAATCCGATGTTCAACTCACCTATGAATTTTTTCCAGCCAGATCAGGGAAAAAAGTACGAAAGGGTTAAGAATCCCGAGAAATTATTTTTCCGTTATTAAGTAATGCCTCAGTCGTTATCGTTCAAGTGATAATAAACTATAAATAGCCCTTTACGCTTATTAAGGATGGAAATTTTATTCCCACGGTTAGCATTTCTATAGTAGGTTGTTCATTTGTCGATCAATTTATCAGTTAGACGATTTCTCCTGATGCTTTTTGCCAAGATTAATTTCCGAAGTTTGATAAAATTAAAAGAAATATTCTTTCGTGCGCGCACGCAACCACGCAGTATATACTCTGAATCCAAACCGGAACTAGCGGAAAAGCTAGCTGTTTGTTTACATTGCGTTTCTGTAATGAAGGCTTGTCACGCATGACACATTTGATTTATATTGCTGAGGGAGTAGTAATTAACGGATTCCGAAGTGCCTTACTTTAAGATGTTCTTGGCATTCCGAATTTTTTTTTTTAAATAAATTTGAAGAATCTATTTTTTATGGTGCAAAGAAACTGTCCTTTTAACATTGAAAACAATATTAAACGTATATTTGTCAAATTGAATTTTAAAAAAGTCAATTTCTTTTAACAGTCTTGCTCCTTATTATCTTAATTGAAGTAAATTTTTCAAAATTAAAATGTATCAATTTTGTTATTAACTTATATAATTTGCACTTATTAAACTTTGGCTTTATTGTAAAAAATTTCATGTGTGCGCGGAGGAATCTTTTATAAATGTTTTAACGTAGAGCATGTTCTAATGTTACGCAAATTTCATGCTGTGCAGTTTTGTGGTAATAGAATGGAAAGAATAGCTGATGGAAATGTAAAGAAATACCGATTCATTGAAGTAATAAAACCATTCTTTCCGTTAAGAATTGTGGGACAAAATTGGTAATTTCAGAATTGCTCAAAAATTTATGTAACTTTTCAATTTTCGACAATTTGTTGTGTTATTCTAAAATAAAAGTTAAAATAATAATAAACAATAAAAAAGTTCTATGCAAAGTTTTGTAAAGAACAGATTTAGCCAACCAAGGTGCGCTATTCTTATAATTATTATTGAATAACTGAAATGAATATATATATATATATATATATATATATATATATAAGAATTAAAGTAAATGATTAAATATCGAGAAATGGATAATAGTAAACTTTACCGAAATTAAAGCTAGCAATAAAAAATTGAAAAGTGATCTGGTACGTCAAAAGTGATTCACCTAAAACAATAGTCCATTGGGTGGCTAATAGTGCATTAATTGGTCATGAAAAATACTTAAAAGCAAACTCATGTTTCACTTATTCAAAAGCACAAAGAAGTATTTGAATAAAAACAAAGTTGTATATATGCAACCCTAACGTTGCAACAAATTGTTGTACATTTTATTGGGTTTAATTTCGTAAAAATTCGTAAAACATGTTTCTTATTAGTTTTGCTTAAGAGGTAGGGCTTATGTGTTTGTTTTAATCTTAAAATGTGCTTAAATCTAATCGATAATTAAATATTTTAAAAAAATTAAAGCCTTCGAGTTTTAAAAATAATAAGTTTAAATTGTTTTTGATTTATGTTTATATAAAATCATTCCATAAAAGTTAGTTATGTCAAATCTAATTGGTTGTATTTTTATTTTTATTATTTTTTGATATGTCTTTGAAAATTATAATAAAATTCAAAAGTTTGCAAATTTTATTATATTTAAAAAAAAAAAAAATGTCATTGCTAATAGAATTTTGTTGTTTTCAAATAAAAGGGAATATTTTTACAAATTTTCAAGTTTTTAATTTATTAACAAGATATTGATATTTTAAAAATTTGCTTTATTGAAGAGAGAAACTGAAATTGAAAAGAGTAAATTTTACAAATATTCATTCCTTGGAACCATCAACACTTCCCTCAAGAATCATAATTAATTTTATTAAAAATAAATGTGTAGATAATAAATATATACAGAATATGTAAATTGATTCGCAAAGTGTATTTTTCTGAAAGTAAAGCAGTTAAAATTATTTTACTCTCGTAGGTAATTAAATGTTTGAGTTAAAAGTTCATTTATCATTCTTTTATTTTTTTCAGTTTCGTATATAAAATGGTTAAATGTAGCAAAATATAAGTTTTTAAAAAATGTAAATCTGAATAATTATATATATAAATTATACTTCCATAAAAACAAGATAACATTAATGGAAATGCTATTAGAAGATATTTAATAAGAATTCTATTTCAACTAATAACTAAATTTTGTGCTTCCAAATATATTCAAAACTTCTTGTTAAAGCAAGAAGTTGATAGTTTTAATTGCTTTATTTGCATTAATTTCTTTTTAATCAGAGTATATTTGATTATAGGGGGAAAAAATAATTTTGAAAGGTTATCAAATATTTACCATTGTTACAACAGATAAAAATTTATCTATGAAATAATTTTTAATAGACCTCAGAAATGTTATTTGCTAGCTACTGTACTGGTTTTTTGGGTGAATTGAAAAATATAATGATTCCAATGGAAGGATATTTTTTTTTTGATGAGGACCAATTTTTAAGTATTTTAAGTAAATTTAAGGGAGAGAGAACAGTAAAATTAGCTTTAAAGGAAAAAACGATTAATTAAAATATCCTAGTGAAGTATAAAAATTTAAAACAACTGGGGCTAAGGCATGTGCAGTTCATAAATAAAAGAAAAATTTTTAAAGCTTTCATAATTTAAAAAATAGTTTTTTGAAAAAATTGGTTTATAATTAATTTATAAAATTAAAGCTGTAACTAATGATGAAAGGTTATATTAATCTAACAGAAATTAAAATTCAAAACAATGAACGTAACATAGTGATTCCGCTACCAAACATAATATATTTTAAAGGAGTTATAATATTTTTATCAAAGATTTATAATATATATTAATAACAATTAACATTTAGAAAAGTATTTTAGTATGATTTTTATTAATGTGGGGTGAAATGATTAAATATAATGATCTCCCAAAGAATATATAAGGAATAGGAAATCACAAACACACATTGATTGTGACATAATATGCATCAGAACTATGCTTAGCGGATTGGAAATTTTAAGCTAGAGCGAAAGCAGGTAAATAAAAATTTGCTCACATATATGAAGAATAATTGTGCGTTTTAAAAATTTGTATACAATATTACTAAATATTTCTCCCTCTTCGTTTTTTAGAACAAGATCATGGTATGTTCATTTCGTATACCGTATGAATACAGTTTCATTCGGCTGAACAGATTTCTGGATGAAACAGTTTTAAAAAGTCCAAAATTGACACTTTTCAACGCTATTTTTAAAAATTCGCAAAAAGTCGGCTAATTAATTTACACACCCAATGGTGCTATATATATTTTTTCGAAAGTAACCCTTAAAAATTTATAAATATCGCTTCAGTATTAATCGAGAAAAATCTTGAAATTGAGAAAAAATATTCAAAATAAAAATAATTCATTTCAAGAAAATAAATTTCAAAAAGAAAGTTTTTAAATAAATGGAAATTAGTGATACACTACCATTTGTTGAAGGTGGGAAAAAGTGGTTTTCGGAAAAAATTCACCATAAATAAATAAATATGAAAATGTTTTTTGGCTGTTATATCCTTATCGCTTCTTCCAATGATCAGTTAAGCTCCCAATTTTTTTTTTGAAGCAATACGATCGACGTTGGGGATTTGTAAACTGAAAAACACACACTGACAAACTAACATTTAAATTTCTATAATTTGTATGGCAAATCACTGCCTATTAAGGATAGAATAAAAATTCTAGTGTTTTTCAGATTAATTCATTTTTAAAAGTATATTTCTAGGTATAACATCGTAAAAATACGATTTTAAATATCAGCTTATATAATTATATTTATGTGTGACTATATTGAACAATATAATAGATATTCATTTTAAACAAGTGATTAAAAATTATAATATTTCTTTGCAGCACTGGACTTGAAAAATGATGCAGGTTCTGTTTACAAAGGAACTCCCAAACATGATAAGCCTGATTGTACCTTCATATTAGAAGATGATCTTTTCACAAAAATTATGGATGGATCAACTGATCCTCAAAAAGTTTGTATTTATGTCTAAATTTTACTTTTTTTTATTTATAAATATTACATTCCATTAAATTGTTTTGCTGTGTCATGTAAAACCATTTCTTTTAAAATTTTCTTAATCCTCAATTATGTGTTAGTAATTACTATTTGTCAAAATAAGTATGATCAAAATAACTCATGATAATCTATTGTATTTTTGGATATAGGCTTTTATGTCAGGAAAACTTAAAATTACTGGAAATGTTCTTGCCTCACAAAAATTGCAAGCAATATGGGAAAATCCTGATGATGAGCCAGAAGATAAAATGTCCTTTGCTGGAGCCTCAGACGCTGATAAAGAAGTTAGTTTATTTATTTTTTTTAAAAAAAACTACATTATAAAAAAATTTGGTAATTTTCAGAATGCTTTTGTATGTTAAAAGCTTTCTTTTTTTTTTGTAATAGTCCTTGGAGTTCTAATGTAATGCAAACATCCCATTTTGGGTTTATTTCTGAAAATTTAAGTTCCAGACTTAAAAACTAAGCACAAATGTTCTTGTATTAATATGCAAATTGTTGCTTGCAAATTGTTATAATTCTATGCCAATTATGATACTAGCAACTACACAGGCGTGCCTAGTCAGACTTTTTAAAAATTGTGACAGACTTCCTAAAATATAATTTTTATAGTGTTTTGTTTTATTCAATTTTGTATCTATGATGTAACAGAATAGAAATCTGGTTCATTTCCTCCTGAAACATAACCACACACCCAAATAATTCAAAATATATTTAGTCTTTTTTTTAATGGTATTGTGGAATCTTTCATAAATATAACAATTATCTCATGTTATGAATGTAACGATTTTTCACATCATAAAACTTTTTTAAATGCTTGTGTTCCAAATATTGTGGTATAAATGAGATAAGAAAATAAAACTATAGATTGGTTATTAAACAGGAAAGAATATTCATATTTATCAAGGACCTAAAAAGAGTAACAAACATTATTTGTATTTTATACAGAATTGATTTCTAAAAATATTTTACAGAAAAGTATAGTGAGAAGCATGCAGTTTTTCTCAGTCCTTTTTGAGTTTTTTTTTCTTTATATCATTTTAACTAAATTGTTTGTTACCTTTTATATATTTGTTTTAATACCATTAATAAGTATTCTGATTTTTATGATTTGAAGATTGCACTGCTGTAAAGTTATAATATTCTAATAAATAATATGTTTAAATGTATGTTTTAAATTGATTAAAAAGATTTGTACTTAAATATAGCTCAAAATCTCTATAAATAAAATTTTTAAAAGAATCAAAACATTATCCTTTTGGATTATAATTAAAAATTATTATATATTTCTTTGAATTTGATTTTTAAATTCATTTGATTTCTTTCATTAAGTGTGGTGTATTAATAATTGATATTTAATGCAATAATTTTTGTTGTTTTTTTATAGCTGCCTGTAACTTTGAAATCTGATTTTGTGTTCGAGATATTTGCAGAGCGATTAGGTGAAGAACCAGAATTAGCCCAAAAGATGAAAGTAGTGTACCACTGGAATGTTTTGCAATCAGGAAAGAAAATTTCAGATTGGAGTAAGATGTTCAAATTTTCATGGCATTTTTAAAAAATAGATGATCATAGACTCCTTCCTTAATAATCTGTTTCTTTTAATTGAACAATTCTGCCTTTCTCTCATTAAAGTAAGGATATCTTTTCAAGAATTGTATTATTCTCTACCACGCTCACACAACATCAATGACTAAATTTAAGCAAAAAATTCTGAACTTGTATTTTAGTGTATAAAAATATAAGTTGTTATTCCAATAAACTGAATTTTTAAATTAATTACAAACAACATTATAATAAAAGATGAACGTTTTTAATTTGTTTATATGCGAATATCTGAAGCTTTTATCTAAATCTTCTATTGTGTGTGTAACTTGATAGCTGTTGATTTGAAGAGTGGAGCTGGATCAATATACAGAGGAGCCCCAAGATCTGGGAAGGCTGATGTCACAATGACTATGGAAGATGAAGATATTATTCTCATGATGCTTGGAAAGCTAAATCCCCAAAGAGTAAGTATTTTAACTTTATAGCTTCATTGGATCTTTTCTTTTTGTAGAGAAGCTTTGTGTATTAACAGATGTGTGTTTAATAAGTATGAATTAAAACTTATCAATCCTAAATATTTTTGAAAAGTGTGTGTAGTGAATATTCATCCAAAGTTCAAGAAGAGAGGAAGAACAGCGTTTCTTTTCCACATTTATTGTAATCTCTATGCACCAATTATATACATAATTTACTATTTATATTATTTATAATTAACTATATAAGGGTCTTCTAACAGCCCATACATTCATTATTTTGCAACAGCAAATTACATCCAAAACATGGAAACTCATCTTTTGTGGTCAAGAACTAAAATGTAATCTGAATATCCTTCCCAGGATCCCATGTGCTCTCCAATTTTGGACGAGACGCAGCGTCTCCATTATTTCCACGTGATTGAATTAAATTATTTCCAACTGTTTTTTTTTTTTTTTTTGTGTGTGTGTGTTTAACATTGACAGTGAAGCATTTCTTTGCAATTTTACTTTTAATTACCCTTTTGTCATAAACATGTGTATATATGTTAAGAATAATGTTTCTTTTTTTAAAAAATTCTGTTTCATAACTTATTCTTTAATAAGTGGGAAAAGTTTAACTTAATGACAGTTATAGATATGTACATATTTTGTGGCAATTAATGCAAACTGATATTATGCATAGATAATACATTTAAATATTTAATGCTGCATGAATTTTAAATATTTTCATGCTGAATAGCTGTCTTTCTAATTTGTGACATATTTTGCATTACATTTAAAATTTTAACATTGATGGTAATTATTACCTTGAAAATAAATTTTTCAAGTTAGCAATTGGTTGCTTTTCTAATTTTACTAATTGTTAGTTTTTTCTTCTGTATTTAAAATCTCTACTAAGGTTAACTTTTGTATTAGAAAAGTAAGAAAACTGATCTACAAATTAATTTCCCCCTCTATTGAGATTTAATCTTCATTCTGATTCTGCTGTTATTTGTGTGCAGTCATTAAAAAAATAAGGGAAATTCTTATAATAGCTCCAATTCTCATTGTTGCTAAATAAAATTGATAACACTGTTAATAGACCAAAGAATTAAATTATAATGTTAATAGATTAACTTAATTAAATATTTATAAAATTTCCAAACATAATTTTTTCATTATGGGTTTTAATTTTTAGCAGATTTAAGTAGAAGATGGCCTTGAATTGCTTACACTTCGAATTTCATTTTAATATGATCATTAGTTTCAGAAATATTTGAGAGGAAAAATATATTAAATTACTTTGAACATTTTAAAAAACAAGATTTTTTATTTAATTATATTAATTTTTTTTTTCAGATTTGGTATTGCTTAAAAATGTTATTTTTTTAATTTTTAATATAACATATGAATTTTATGAATTATTGTCTTAAGTTCAAAAATAAAACATGATTTTTGATACTATTTTTGTGTTTTCAAATACCACATAGAATAAAAGAACCAATAATTAAAAAATTATAGATTACCATACAGCTCCTTGACATTGCAGAATATGAAATTGTACTTCTGTTTTGATATATGTATGAAATTTTTGATGTAGAGAGTCCAAATATTTAAAAACTTTGATTTTTTTTTATACATTTCGCTTTATTTTGTAATTGTATTTAATATTTATTATATCAAATATTTTTTTTTAAATGGACTATTGTCTATCATTTGGTGTTATCTACTCAAACAATTGAGTAGAAAATTTATATCGTCAAATGTTTGAGAATCAAATTTCATGTCAGATGACTCATTTTTTATCCCACTGTTATCTTGGAGCCTTTCAAGTAGAATTTTGCAGAATTTGAAACTTAAATGAGCTAACTTAGTTAATTTTAAAATGAGAAATCAAATATAGAGAAGAAAGACATCTGTATAGAGTAAATTCTTTTTTTAAAATTTAACTATGTTTAAACTATTGACATCATAATTTAGTTCCCTTTTTGGCTTATTGATTCTTATATCAATTTTGTGTACCTGAGATGTAATAAGATTTGCAAATATTATCAAGATGTTTTTTTCGTCACCTATGTACTTACTCTTTGAATCATTTAGAACTATTTCAATAGTCATTTTTCAGTTTTACGTTAGAAAATGTTGAGTATATCCTTTTTTTTTTTTTTTTTTTTTTGTGTATGTATGAATTAAAGATGTGTTTTTTAATTAAAAGTTAGAAAGCTATTTTTTTTACATGGGGAAATTTTTTGGAAAAAAATCATAAATATTGAAAATTTAATTAAAATATACTATTAAACAGTTTTGTGAAGCTCATTATTCAGATTTAATTTTTAAGTATGATATGTGAATATTTTTTATTGCATTCAATGACTTATTTAATTTTTCTGAAATGTTTTACATGTATTCATACTAATTATGTGTAATTTTTTTAGGCATTTATGACTGGAAGATTGAAAATCAAAGGAAACATTATGTTAACACAGAAACTAAATCAATTGTGGCAAGAAATTTTGAAATCTGGTCGGGCTGTAGAACTACCTATTTTATCTGCTATATTAGCTGATAAGGTATTAAATATTTTGTTTAATACATATTATTTTTCTGGGGTTCTAAGGCATATTTATGACTCTCATATCAAATGAAGTTATATGAGCTAATAGTAAATTAGAAATATAGTTAACTGTCCTCTGAATAATTCAATAATAGAGAAAAAAGAAATGTTAGATACAAAAATGTTTTTTAATGAAAATTGTTTAAAACTAACTATAGTATAGTTATTATTTTACATGTTTATTTTTTGAAATTAATCTATATCACTGATGTAATTATTCATCAATCAGGTTACTTTTTGGTATTCTCAATCAATTATGAAAAATTTTGTCGTTCTTTAATACGAGAGGAAATACAATATCTTTTGAAGTAATGAAATGATAGATGGGTACCAGCATTTGTTAAAACCAGTTGTTTATTTCATCCTAAACAATTATTTACCATTAGAAGAAGATTAGATTAACGAATTTTGAATTAAAGTACAATATAGTCACTTGGAAATTGCAATTAAATCACTTGGGTTTAATGAACATTATTTAGTTTAATACAAATGAACTTAAACCTCTTTTCATAATCAATAAAAATAGGATGAAATTTATTTCATGTAAGAATAAAATGTTATGTATTTATTAAAAAAAATCATAACTTATAAATTTCTGAACATTTCACCTGTGTGGTGAGCAGATGTGAAAGAATATTCCCATTGTAGCTCATGTATATCATAAGAGGCAACTTAAATGAGTACCCAGTGCCTGGGGGTATAGCCAGACACCCTGCCCCTGGGAATTATATCGGGGGACTGGTCCTCCAGGTTAGAGGAACCCAGGGGCCTGCCTTCTTTAAGTACAGACATCATGACCCAGAGGCAATCTAGTGATATTTTTTCCCCATATGGTTAACTGTCTTTGAAAAATACAAATGATGTGCCCTGGATACCCTAGTGAACCTTCTATATTTTTGACTCTCATTTTTGTCAACCATTTTCAGCTTACTTTCCTTTTTTTTTTTAAATGTCTAGATCGCAGCTTTACCTTGTTTGGTGCAATATGGCCACATATGGTTCTTGTGCCATTAAAATATTATCACTCACTCTAAATATATACTTTAGATATCATGGGCTTTGTATATTGATGTAAGAATCTATCGAAAGAGGTCTGAAATGTAGTAACAAAGATTTCAGTAAGAAAAATTTAGATAATTGAATCTTAACTAGATTTAGTTTTTAGAAACATCAAAATAGGTTCTTTAGTGTCTCGAAGGAAAATGTTAAGATCCTGTTTAGTAATATTATTTATTATGTTGAATATTTGTAATAAGGATATTCATTATTTAGAATTTATAAGAGGCTTAAGCTCCATTTTAGCTTTATGCAGCTCAGTTATGTTAATATTTATGAAATTAAAAAATTGGGGATAGAGGAAAATAAAATTAGCTTAGCAATTTTAACTCACTGAAAGTAATTTTTTTTTTTTTTATCTATGCGAATATTTGGAATAAAATCTGTAATATAATGTATTGTTATATAAATTTTTTTAAAATGTGATTAGAATTTCCCCTAGTTATATTGAAAATGTTTATATTGTTTGTCTTGCTAAGTTATAGTTTCTAGTTGTGTTTAATTCCTACTTGTTATGTCTTTGGTATTTTTTGAATCTTTTTTTGGGGAGCTACCTTTTTTAGATAAATATGGGGACTCATGACACCCAGGTTTGCTAATGATGGCCCCCCCCCCCCATTTTTAAGTAAACACAAGTTACATGCCCTCGGGATACTCTTGCAATACGTCTTTGTTTTTGACCCTCATTTTTGTTCATTTTTTCCCTTTTTCTTCAATCTTTCTCAAACCTAGATTACAGTTATACATGGTTTGGCACAGCATAATTACATTTAGCTCTTGTGCCATAAACCCTGAATTTCATTCACTTGCATTCTTTAAATCTTTTAAATCATAAATAAAACAGATAATTTTCATCTGGGAATCTATTTGTATTATTATATTTCAAGTAAATTAGATGTTATTTAAGTAATGATTGATTTTTTTTTTCAGTTTTGATGTATTGAATTAATTTTTGAGTAATTTACCAATTTTTTAATTCTTATGTTTTAATCTCAAATATTTGCGATCTACAGCCATTTGATCCATTACTAAGAAGTGAAACCTGCTTTGTTGAGTTGGGAAAGAGAGTTTCTAGGCAGCCAAATTTAGTTACAAAACTGAATACAGTTTTTGAATGGATTGTTACAAAGAATGGAAAGAAACAAACACAATGGAGTAAGTAAATATTTAATTTGCTGTCTGAATCATGGATTTTAGTTTTAATTCCAGGTTATGTTATATAATAAGTTTTTAGTGGTTTTTGAAAGTTTCTATATTTTAATCAATCTGCATACACTTAATGTTTATTTCAGATTGATTAAATGTGTTCATTCTTAATTTATGTACGAGAAAATCATGTTTAATTGTAGAAAAATCTTGAAGATACAAGATTCTGATTTTTATATCTTAATGGCACTATTTTATTTTCTTATCTTGTAGAACTTTCTAATTTATTCACTAGTTTTAAAGCTTATTGTAATCAGTTGACTTAGTAACTTTTATTTCATTTTATTACAAATCAAACATTACTTAATTTGATATTGATATAATTATTTTCTTATCTGAATTAATTCTTGTATAGGATTTTATTATTTATTTGAGTTTTGTAAAATCATTTTTGATTTATTTAAAAGTAATAATTATGTAAATAAAATTATTAAGAGGAGAAAGAAAGCAGGCTATTCAATTCTTCTAAAGATAGCATTCTTTAATCATGTTTTTGAGAATCAAAGTTAAATTTTCAGGGATGTTGAATTTTATTTTGTGAAAATTTGGAAATCATGGTAATTTTAATTTTTTTTAGTAAATTTCGTGATAATTGAAAATTAATTCCTTATGAATTTATTTAGAATGTATTTGTATAGTGATTATGTATTTCTCTTTATTTAAGTATTTTAAAATTATTGTTAACTTTGTAATTTTTCATTTTCTTAAAAAAATAATTCAAATACATTTTTAAGCAACTAAATTGAAAAGAAAAAGCGTTTCTTATATTAAACACATTTTAAGAATTTACAATAAAGTATTCTTATTATAATATTTTATGGAGAAAAAATATATTTAACTTCTTCAAAAAATTATGCTTTATAAGTAAAATAAATTATTCTAGATAAGTTAAAATACATTTTATTATAATCCCTTTATGTATTTGAAAATGATTGGGAAGTGTACATATAATCTTGCATGAGCTTTGATTTTTGACTTACCATTATAGAGTCAAATTTCAGCTAAAATTTCTGTACCAAAATTTGGGACAGAGATTAATATTACTGACAATAAATACCTGATTGAAACAATGGCATTTTATTTTTAATCTCCTAAATGATTTTTTTTTTTGCATTGCTTTGTATGAAAAATTCCCTACAGAGAAATCTGTAATTTGTATTAATAAAAATTAATTTGTGCAAAATTTTTAACTTTTTTAAGCATTTTGCTTGGATTTGTATGAAATTCTAGAAATAAAATTTAGTTTACTTGAATAAAATTGCAGATATAAACTTTCTGTTTATATATTTTTTTGCTTTGTGATTTTGAAAATTTTAAAAATTATTTATGAAATCAAAGATATGCTACAGTGGATACATTTTTATATTTGTGTAGTTGGGGGGGCCCCCAATAACTGAAGGTAAGGTTATTGGAATTCATGAAAAAAGAAATTTCTGACCATATATATGACTCCACATATTTGATAGCTTTTGTTAGTGGAGTAGAAGCTGTGCAAAAAATTATATCTAACTTTTTTTTTAGTTCTTGATTTGAAGAGTGAAAAGGGAATGCTTTGTCGTGGACCAGCTAAAGATGGTGTGAAGCCAACTATTTGCATTACTGTTGAAGATGATGTTTTTGCTGATTGGATATTGTTTAAAATAACTGCTGATCAAGTAAGTTTATTTGTACATATGTTTTTTAGAAATATAATTTTAAAATTCATAAGAATTTTTAGTAATAATTAAATGATACCTAAAAAATCATAGTTTCTTAAAAATTTTGCACATACACGCACAAAATTTTAAAGACAGATTATTTTAAGAAAATTAATGTTTTAGGAAATCTTTATCTTATGACAATTATTTCTATATTTCTTAATTTTTATGTAGCATTTTTTATGGATGCTAGAATGCCGATATTCTCTCTCTCTTTTTTTCTATAATATTGTTTAGCAAGTACTTGTTTAATAATTTTACAAATGTCAGAAATCTAATTTGTTTTTTAATGCATTTTTAGGTTTTGTCTTCAAAAAGTACAAAAGTGGAAGGAGATTCTGATCTTGCTGCAAAACTTTTAGATAACCTCAAAATCAGTGCAAAATTGTAAAGCTACATATGTAAATGAACTATGGTTATTATGCTGTGTTTTGCATTAAAGAATATATATTTTACAGATATTAGGGAATATTGGTTAAACAGTTAATGCACAGATTTGAAGGTACTTAAGTTTTTTTAAACACCTTTTCAGTATTTTTATCATATACGATATATATATGAAGTATTTTTATACTTAAAAGCATGTATCACAACATTAATTTTTCTGAATAATTTTGAGATGTTTCCATTGTTATGGTGCAATTTTTTAGGGCTATCTGTACATGGCTTTTCTTCTATTACTTAAAACATTTTATAATGTTCATAATTTTAAATTCTTTCTTGTTAATTTTTTTTATGAATTTTGTTATTGTTACAATAAAATATATTTATAATAAAATTCCTTTTTTGTGTGTTTTGATTATGTGCCTAATACTATAAAGATTATTAATACAGGATCTTACTACAAGATCTTACTATAAACAAATTGAAAGTTGTATTTGTTTATAAAATATGAGCAAATGAATGAATTCTTTTCTTTATTTTTAATGTTAAAGAAAAAGGAATTTCAAATAAATTGACATTTTTTTTAATGCGTTAACACTTTTTTGATTGGTCGCAAGTCGACCCATGTTTTCATGCCTAAATGTTGTTGACTGATTGTGAATTAATTTGTGTTTGCTTTTGCATTAATTTCAATTTAAGAAGCCCAGGATAGAAAATATTTTGAAACTTTTGTTCATTGTTTTAGTTCTAAATTTTTAATGGATTACATTTGGATGCTTTATCTGATTGATTTGGATATAAATTGTTGCGATTCTCACCTTTCAGGACAAGTAAAGGACCACATTTTTTAAAAATTTATCACTAGCATAAAAAAAAAAAAAAAAAAATCAAACTATTGCATGGAGAGTATGCTCTACAAAAGGAAAGTATTGTAAAATTAGATATACTTGCTAAACTTATTGTGTACTATTACACATGGGTAATTGTTATATAGTGGATCATACTTAAAAAATATTTAAAGTTATTCAAAAATATGTTCAAAGTTATTCAAAAATATGTTCAAAGTTATTCAAAAATATGTTCAAAGTTATTCAAAAATATGTTCAAAGTTAATTCATTATGTGTAAGTAAAGTTTATTTAGATTGCTTTACTTCCACGTTCGATTATATATAATAGCTGATGACATGAGAAAGCTTTTGTGTGAAATTTCTGGTTAACGATGTATTAAGATGGCATTTAAAGGCATCAAACATTATATTCATTATAATCTATTAGTAAATAAAAATGACTTATTTTTTTACTTTTTTTTAAAATGTACTTTTGTGTTATGAAGTTGAGTATAACAAAGCAAAAACAATTGGAATGTTTCTCAAATTTTGATTTAACTGTAGAAGAATAACAATGAAAAAATTAAGAGAATAATATAAATTATTGATTATCTTTCTTTGTATTTTATACAAAAATGAATTTTCTATTTCAGTTTTCATCATCACATTAATTTTAATGTAACAATTCATCTGTTACTTCCTTAAATTATTCTTATTTCTATTTACAGTAATTATCCCCCCCCTTTTTTTTTGAGGGTGGTATTTTTAAGTTTTGTTGGTGAAAAATTAAAACTAAAAGGATTGTTAGAAATTTTTTTTTCCATTTTGTAATAAAAAAAAACTTTTATCATCAAAAATTATAAATTGTATGATAATTAAAAAAAAAAAAAAGAGTATATAAATTAATTTAATTTTATATATAAATTATAATACTACCCGCTTTTATACATTTTATGTCGTACATGTGATTGATTAATTGATTTTTATAGTGTTTTGTTACAATTCTAGAGTTGTATTATTTGACTACTGATAGTGTATCATGTTATTTAGAACCATGGTATGTGATGAGCTTCATATGTGTACTGGTGCTTGAAATTTCTTTATGTTCACCTTATGAGAATTCTTGAATTTATTTTGGGGGGGCCATGGTAGCCTAGTGGTCATCGTCGAAGATTCTTGGTTGACGTAGTTTGCATCAAGTCATGGTCTAAAGATCTGATGTTTTGCAGGCTGTTGTACTTTAAATCTAGTCAAGGTCTCAAGTTCTCTCATTGGCATGGTGCAGAAGTTTGGAGAAGGGGATGCCAGATCATGTGTTGCCCTTATCACTTGATCGAGTTTCAAAATTGCGAGGTTCATTGCCAACTGCCCTCGTTTTGCTTTTCAGTGCATTATTAATAATAAAAAAAAAAAAACTATCACATGAACCTTTTAGGGTGTAACCTACTTCAACTTTCATTATTCAAGGAGTGTTATTCAGTGAAATGAAATCTTATTTATGGTTTTCCAACCATTAAGCTACAATTCTATCCCTAAGTTTATGTAGTGTGTTTCTAATTGCTTTGGATATGTCATTTTAATTCTTGTAGTAGCAAGTTGGTTGATCAGTTTTTGAGGCATATTTCACTATTTAAAACGCAGCAACCCTCTTTATTCCTCATGTAAAATCGGGGCTAGAACATCACCAGTTGTGAAGCTCATAGGCATGACCACTCGACTATTTCAAGTGGAATAATTAAGGCTGCTACATTTTAAACAAATTAACATATAGAATGTTATATGCTAAAATTAGCTGAAATTCAAATTCATTTTCATTGCGTGGTTGTGGGAATTAAAAAAGGGATATGAGCTCAGATGTAGCCCCTTTCATTTGATATGGTTCAAAATGATGTGGTTTGATGAGAATAACTTTTGTATTTGGCATTAATTTATGTATCAAACAGCCATGTTATTTTATTGTGATTAGTGTAAGATTTCTAGATAGCTTTAGTACAATATAAATACTCTGACAAAGGAACAATGCTGGTTGCTTCACATTAATGCTTCTGTGGTCTTTTTACAATTAGGTTTGAATTGATAAGTTTTATCATCAATAGCTAGTGCAATGGTCTTTAAATTGTGCCATGGAATCCCAGGGTTCTGGAGTCAAAATAAAAATTCAAAAGAAAATTAAAACATTCACACTAATTGACTAGTGTTTTTTAACTAAAAATATTCCTATATATTTATCTTTGAAAATTAATCAGAAGCCTCCTGTGTGGGATGCCAACGTCCATAATGCGACATGAGCAATGTGGTCACAATGACCTAGTTATCATGGTACCCTCAGGGGTTTACTGTCTGTGAATAGGTATGAGAATCATGATACTTAAGCATCCGAAAGATCGTTTTCTTACCCATTGGGTTACTGTTTACTTGCCTCCGGGATGCCCAGCGATCTTTCTCTATTTGCGATCCTTCTCTTTTGTCAATCAGATTGTCAGACTTTCTTTTTAATTCAATTTTTTTAAAACATTTAGTTCACAATTATACCTTGTTTGGCGCAACATAGCCAAATACGGTTTTTGCATCATTAAACTCCATCGCTCAATATTGATCACGGTCGCGAATTCATGACCGGTGTTTCCGTCGAGTCGTTGCCACTGATGATCCACCTTGTAGCGGAGCTCATGCACGTTAATTCTGTTGAGGCTTCAAGTCCTCCCGAAGGCGTGGTGTGGAAGTTGGGAGTGGGGAAGTTCTCAGGTGTCATCCTCGTCACTTGATCGAGGTTCAAAATTACGAGGTCCGTCGCCAATAGCCCTCGTGTTACTTGTAATGCGACGTTAATTAAACCAAACCAAACACAGATCAAATTCTGAGAGGATTGGACTCGTGTGGTGACCGAGTATGCCAGAATAGTCCCACTATAGCTCATGTCGTAAGAGGCGACTAAAATGGGTACCCAGCGTCTGGGAGTATAGCCGGACACCCCGCCCCTGGGTATTATATCAGAGGACCTCAGGTACTTGCCTTTTAAAGGTAAGTACGGGCATCATGACTCCGAGGCACCCTAGTGATCTTTTCTTTCCCATGGGGTTTACTGTCTTTGGTAAACACGGGTGACGCACTCCCGGGACACCCTGGCGATTCTTCTCTATTTTCGACCCTCCTTGTCAACCACTTTTTTTTTTTATCTTTTTTTCAACTTCACGTCTAGACCACAGTTAAATCTTGTTTGGCGCAGCATAGCCATATCTGGCTCTTGCGCCCATAAACTTTACATTTACTCGCTCATTCACTCTAAGAGGATTGAGTTACATTATGATTCTAAAAAAAAAAAAAAGGATGCCGTGACTTGACAAAATTTGAGACCTCTGCACTAGTGTTACAGTTAAATATCTAAATTATAATTTTTCAACAATTTAAGTTTTCAAAATGAATTTTATTTTTTAATAAGTGCATAAAAATTTTATAAAATGAAAATTCACTTTCCTACTCAAATGCTGACCGCTTAACATGAGTTACTTAATAATTTTTCCCCCCCACAATGCTGAATATTAATCATTTTAAAATTTAAGACGCGTTCTTATGTGAGTATTTGACTTTGAAATATTTTTTCAAGAAGAAAGAAAGTTTTTCCGTGTTCGAATTTAATAATTTTCTAAGGAAATAATTCCACATTTGTGAATTTTATATGCATTTACTTATTTTTTGAAGAACTTGAGGTAAAAATGTTAAGTTTATTTACTGCCAATTCGTTGAAATGGCAAAAGAAACCCCAGTAAAGTTTATCTTTACAAATCTACTTATCTATGAAACTATTTTGTTTTACTAAAGCATTTTAAGATATTTATTTGTTTCTTACGACTTAATCGACCAGTAACAATAGTCGCGAGACGATTTGGATTCGAAATAAAATGGACTGTTTCAATAGATTCCATTTGCTTTGTGTCATGATCTCGTATTTTGATAACTGTGAATCGTATGTCACGCGAATAGCAAGGGATACGTATGATTGACACGTTTTGGTACTTCAAATAAAAAATTTCAGCTTCATCTTATTTCTCAACACCAACATTCAACAATTCGAATAAAATTATAATTTTTAAATCAAATGATAGAAAAATTTGGATAACGCTGTTGCATAAATTTTGAGTCAGACTTTGCGATTTCCAAATGGAAATAATTCGCAAGATTCAACAGGTTAGCGAAGACTAAGCATTGTTCAAGTCTTTCTCAAGAAGGAAAATCCAGCGGCGCTCACTTACATTTCTTCACTCATCGGCAATCTGCCGGTGACTGATAGATCTGCAAACGCGGAAAAAAAATTCACTCTTGTGGATTAGAATCATTTGCATACAACTAAATCCTGTCATTTTAACGATTCAATGATTTGGAAAATTCAACAAGCTTACGAGGAAACGTTGTTTAAATCTTCCTGTCATTTTGTCAAAAGCCTAACTCCCACTGCGTACCCTTTTCTTCACTCATGAACAGTCTACCGGCAACTGATAGTTCTTTAAGAAAGGTAAAAAATACGCACACGTGCGTTAAGATCCTTTGTAGAAGTATACGTGCGCCACATCACGTCTTTCTAGCTTCATTTATTAAAAAAATATATAATAGGATATTTTTTGATTGATTATTTGTTTATTAACTTCGCACTTAGAAGCAACACGAGGGCTATTGGCGTTGGACCTTGTATTTAGAATCTCGGTCATGTAGATATTTTTTGTACACATTTCGTTTATTAAACTTAGAAAGCTATTATGTATCAGACTACGTTAAGAACTCTAATTTCGGAGAAAGTACTGAATTTTTTATTTTATTTATCAATTAAAATATTTAAAATCTTCTCTTTTTAAAGTTACCTTTCATTTGTAACAGCGGTACATAGAAATCAAGTTATAAGTATTTTTATGTCAGACATTTCCTTTGTTTTGTGAACAAGTTTTAACTTTAAATCCATTTCCTGAAGAATATAATTTTCAGTATGTTTATAATTTTTGAAAGGTAATAACTCGAATGTTTTTTTTTTCTATATATTGATGGAATTTGGTAGAAGTGTTTTTCATATTATTCTTAAAATCCTGAAATTGGATTTTGTAATGTATGGTAACAGTGGATTTATTCACATTTTAATGCATTAGAGTGGAGAAATTTAAAAAAAAAAAAAAAAAAAAAAAACGCGTGTCGTTATTTTGACTCATTACAACTCTGCAAATGATGTGAATTATTAAAAAAATCCTATTTCAGGCTCTGTCATTTCAACGCATATGCTGATTAACAATGTTATAGAAAGATTTTTCATGAAAGGAGAATATTTTGAAAATGTGCTATTTTTTTTTAATTATTATTTTATGTTAAAAAATTGCATTTTAAAATTTTTTCATTGAAATAAAACCTTTGAAATGCTTTTTTTAATGTACATTCTAATTTTGAGGATAACACACACACACACACACACACACACACACACACACACACACACACACACACACACACAAACCCTACACCACGCCGTTCTAACTTACATTCACATTCAGACACCCACACACACACACACACACTAATAATCGTTTATACGTTTTTTCAAAACCATGGTTCCAAACGTAGTCGGATACCTTAACTATTTATTTTTCTCCGCTATGACAGCAAATAGAACTGGAAAACGATATAATTTTGTCTGCTGTAAGAAAATCAATTTCTTTATCTTCCTGGTTTAAAACCTTACATGAGTCAGCCATGGGCTTAGTAGCGTCGCTACACATCTTTATGTTACGCACTGTTTTCAGGTCTTTAAATGAGTTGGGAGTCAAGTGATAGACCAAAAAAATCGGGGTTATTCCCCTAAATAGTCCATTTTCATGATTAAACGTTCACTTGTCTATTACAATAAAATTATAATCCGATTTTTGGAATTTTCTTAGGATACAATATCAGATAGTAATAACTTTAGAACAAATCACTATCTATTTAAAATTATATTTCTGTTTGAATCTTGAACGAGAGCAATTATATACAAGTTTTGTACGCTAGAATTACATTTAATAGTAATAATAAATAGGATATTAACTTCATTGTGAAATTCTATACAGAAACGTATTTAAATTTCTATAAAAATTTAATATTTATTCAAGTTTTACTATATTAACATACAAATAACGTTAATAAAATTAACGAAGGATAAAACTGATTTATAAATATTTAAATCTACCTAATCAAAGAATACGTATTATAATAATTACGTTAGTTATTATTGTATATTGATCTTCCAACAAAATACTTTTCGGGATTTGAATTTTCTCTTTTATTTCATCTGGTATATATGCGTTAATGATTCTGTATATTCCATTGTGTAGACTCCTTCAGTCCTTTATTCTATTTCAACAGACAGCGTATGTTGTGACTCTAATCAAATTAGCATTCGGAAACTTTCTTTTTATAATTATGTATTATCACAATGGGGGGGGGGGTAAGTCTCGTAACGTATTTCGTGAACGTAATGTTAATCCTATGAAACTTCTATTGATGTCCTGTGCTATCTATTTGAATACAAAAAAAGTGCTCCAAAGAGAGCAAAAGTAATGAAGGTTTCTTCTGCAGAATTACATTTCCCCCCCGATATTTGAAAATATTTCTGAGACGAAATTTTATTTAGACTAGAAAATCCGCAAACGAATTTTTAAGAATTAAAGGTAATAATTTCTATAGAAACTTTCATTATTTTTTTTCCTTTTGAATGCACTTTATTACACTCAAATAGATTAGATTTGTGGATAGGAATGGAAATTCCTTTGGGTTAACATTATATTGCGAAATCAAAATGGCCGGAATTTCTTCGTAATTAATTTTTTCCTAATTTTCATACCAGGCGAAACCGCCATGCCCATATATTTGGTTCCTGAATTCCTTGACGAGGTACTGCTTCACTAGATATATTTTGAGAACAGGCGCGCCGTGATATTGAAACCATAGATTCCTAAGATAAAACAACGGTAGATTCTCTACAATATTGGGTATTGTATTCTGTAGCAATTGTAAATATCATGCACCCATTAATGTGCCATCGTAAAATATTGGGCCAATCAGCTTGTTAATGTATATTGCACTCCAACCCTCCCCCCTAGGTATTACAGTACAGTAATACCATCTCACAATACTTAGCTTTGGAAAATCTCTCCATGATCATGAGCATCAACATACTAATACCCCAAGAAGATGTCTCTTTTATGGGGTTCAAAGTAAACCTACCTCCCCATGGTGCACCTTTAGCAACGTTTATGCGGCAAAATGGTCTACAATTCAGGCAGGTTCTCAAGAATTTCTGATACAGGCCGCGCTCGGTTAGTCTGAGTGTATTGCAATGGAATGCTGGTGGCTTGTCCCAACCAAAGAGAATGGATGTAATTAATACACTCTCGGAGATTAATATATTTTTACGGTCAAATATGGAAATGACAACTCTAGATTTTTTAATCTACTAACTGGTTTACCACAGGGGGCAGTCAGCAGTTGCGTATTATTAAATGTATATATTAATGATCAAATTCCTGCCTTAAAGACTATTGATGATGTCCACTGTCTGCTATTTGCCGATGATCTTGTCATTTGGACTCAGGACCTGAAGAAAAATGCTGAATCTATTGTTAAACGTCGTCTAAATAGGGCACTCGATATACTTTCAAATTGGTGTACTGAAAATAATATGATTATGTAAATTTAGATAAGACTGCTGTCCAATCCTTTTCGCTCACACATCGTTGATTTACACCCAACCTTAAATATAAAGATGAGACGTTTACCCACACTAACTCGTTCAATTACATGGGAGTGACTTTTGACAAGCTAAATTGGAAGACAAATGTAGATACAGTCTCGAGCTGTTTCTTAAATAGGGTAACTGTTTTAAAGCGTCTAGCGGGTTCCTTGAGGGGATGCGGTAGATCAGTTTTGAATACCACTTACAGAACCTTTATTCAATCCTTAATTACTTATTACTGTGAACCACTTATGACGGCGAGTGGTCATGTCTTGAAGAAGTTGGAAACTCATATAATCAGTCGCTGAGACTTATAATGGGAGCCGTTAAATCAACCTCGATTGATTTCATGTTACTCTTGACAGACAATAAATCTATAAATCTATTGCTGCTACCATCGAAGAAGAGGCTGTACTTCTATATGAGAAATTTATTAGAATGAGTGATCCTTACTGGATGAATTATCCAAATGGTGTTAGAGATCTGAACGGCTTTTTCAATTTGCTCAAAATATCAGGAAAGAATATGAGATATTTGATGATGTACAGGGAATAATTAAGCCAATCAACCCTCTGGAGACGGTAAGGATTGAAACAGGTTTGTATTTTGGAAACATTTTGAAAAAGGAAGATACTTCTCCGACGTACTGAGATGCTACGCCCTTGAAACAATTAATATAAAATTACCCAGAATTTGAGTGGCTACATGTTTTTACAGATGGCGCCTTTTTTGACGATTTTATAACTGCAGGGTCTGGAGTTTTCTTGCATTTATTTTCCTTTTATGCTCTTGCGGGACAATTTAGCACAGCCTTTGACGGAGAGGTGGAATCCATTCACATCGCACTAAAGCAGTTAATGATTTTTGAAGATAAATTTTCAAGAGTGGTTCTCCTCTCTGATTCTCAAGCAGCCATCCTGGCCATAAGTTCAAATATCACTCCTTCATCGAACGAAATCCTTCAATGCCGGGATTACTTGCAGAGATTGGCCTTAAAGAAGAAATGTGTTGCCCTCCAGTGGATACCCGACCACTGTGGAGTTTATGGGAACGAACAGGCTGATTTCCTTGCGAGGAAAAGCTCGAGATTGTTATAAACAAGACGTTCAAAAATATTTTATCATTCTGTAAAGCTGTATAACAAACAGATTATGACACAGTATTTTAAGGTACAACTAGTTGGCCGTTTGCAGTCAAAACGGTGGAAAGTTGACAATCTTCGGTCCATTCCCAACGTTTCATGTCGTGAGGCTGTTTCAAAATTTCGTCTTTTGGCAGACCATGGCTGTCTATGAGAACACCTCCAACGTATTAGGATTTTTAACCATCCAAACTATTCTCTTTGTGATTTGGCTGAGCCAATGAATCGGGCTCACCTCCATCGTTGCTCATCGCTTTATGGCGACACTGAGACAGCATTGTATTGGCGAGCAACAAAATTTTTTATATGGCAAGGACTTCGGTCGATTTTCATGCTTTTGTACATTTGTTCTTGTATGTTCATGTTGTGTTTTCATCTTTGTTGTTGTTTCTTCTGTATTGCTTTGCCATTGGAAATAAAAAAAAATGTCTTTTTTATAGCTGTCTCAGGTGAACAGGTGTGACGTTTCTTAAGTATTTACATACTGGAAATATTTCTAACACCAAGCACATGCTGCGTTGATGCGACACTACTTTACAAGATCTACTTATTGTTTACTCTGTTTATAAAGACAATCAGTATAAGGATACAACCCTCTGATTTTGAACCGCGGTCCTTTTGATTGGGGATCACAAGTGATACCACTGTACCACATTGCGTTGTAATGTTTTGCCCGAAAGGTAATCGATTCACCTTTCGTTCAAGTTTTGTGACGTCACATTGTATGAAATCACGAAAAAAACAAATACGCTTTTTAACAGCTGTATTCTTCGCATTGATGGCCACAAAGTATCTTTTCGTACTAAATCGATGATACTCTACAACTTTGTAAACCACTCTTTCCTCCTATCTCGTTACTCATTTATATTTGAATTAATCCATTATCCAACGAAAATTGCCTCCGGAACTTGCCTTTTTTAAGTAGATACGGACGTTATGACTTCGAGGAGCTAGGGTGATCATTTTCTTTCCTATGGAGTTACTGTCTTTGGAAGATACGGGTGATGCCTCAGCGAGACTTCTCCATTTTCGACCGTCCTTCTTGTTAATCATTTTTAACTTTCTGTACACGATTTTCAAATGCTTAGATCATGATTATAATTTGTTTGGCGCAGCATGCCAGCATTTGGATCCTTTGCGCCATTAAACTCCACTATCACATTCAAGTGTAAAATAATGGCTTAAAAAGTAACCGTTTTAGAACTAGATTAACACTCTGCAGTGTTGTCTATTGATTGTTTTTCGTTTTTCTAGGAAGTTTATGAGTATTACATCCTTCTCATCCCAAAAAATCGTCGGCATAACTTTTCCGACCGATGACACTGTTTTCTCTTAAAAGCAGATTCACAGGAAACAATCCATTGTTTTTAAACCGTCACATAGCGGGATTGATGCACATTAAATCTATTCGAGGTCCCATGTCCTCCCATCGGCATGGCGTGGAAGCATAGCGAGGGAGGTGTCAGATCAGTTGCCGTCCTCGTCACTAGACCGATTTTCAAAATTACATCTGTCGCCAATCTCTCTCGTGTTGCTTCTCAGTGCGACGTTAATAAACAATCACACATGTATCATCAATGTTTGGTTTCCGATGAGTAATGATGAATCCAAGCTCCATCGATTGTGACTACTTGACGCAAAATAACGACAATTCGACACGGCACCAATCAAACTTTGATAGCAAATGGTCGAAAAATCAAAATTAACTTATGAATCAATGTCAAATTTGTTTTGACTCCGTTTTAATAGATGGCAGCACACAACGATAAAAACGACTTGCCTTGGCAATGTCACCTGTTTTTCAAAAAACAGGTGCTTTTCCAACGACCCTCTTAATTGAACTTTTAGATTCCTATAATGTAATGATAAGTTAATTTTTAAATTTGTATGTTAAAAACTGTGTATAAGTGCTTAGAATGTTTATAAATGTTAAGAATATTATATAAAAACTGATATAGGGAGTTAAATGTATAATTTACAAGGATTATTCAATATTTCCTAGTAAATTCTGAGAGATGGCACTCGTAGATTCAAAAATGGTTTGCTTTTAGTAAGAATCATGTCTCAGTAGACTGCTGTCTTTGTCCCAACTACTCATATTCGTGATCATGACGTCTTTCGCTCCTCAAAAATTCTCTGTCATAACTTTTCCAGCCGATGAGACCCTCTTCGCCTTTTTTGGAAAAGATTCACTGGAAGCAACCCAACGTTTTGATTTTTGCTTGAGTTTCGGTGCATAATGAGGAATTCAGACTCACCGACGGTGACAACTCGACGCAGCAGCAATCCAATTTCTATTCGGTAGTAAATGACTCCCAAATCGAAATTAACTTATGAATCATTACCAAATTTGTTTTGGTTTCATTTAATAGATGGCAGTACCCAATGGTAACAACAATGTACCTTAATGATGCCATCTGTCTTCAAATACATGTACTTTTTGAACCATCCGCGTATATGGAAATTGGAACATTTTTCTATCAGTGTTTAAAAATATGTTTCGAGTTTGAATTTTGACACAAGGCGAAGAGAGCTAATGGGAAAGTTTCTGCATTATCGATGTTAAAAAACTCGGGCTATCAAAAATTCATCACAAAATAAGAGATCATTGTAATATAGAAAATACCAATTTTGCTGTCGATACAGTTCTTCCGAAAATCACTGCAATAGTGAATATCGATCCGATTCGTCAAGTTTTATTAAATGTTTCAGAAGATATAATTTGGAGAAAGAGAGAGATTTTTCTTATTCAGTGTAACTATTAATTTTCCGACAGAGATGTTTTTAATATGCGACTCGATATTCCCAGACCATGGAGTCGTATGATTTATTGCTAGTTATTTGATTAATGGCTCCAACGGTATTCATCTGCTCTTCGTTTTTGTTCCGAACATCACTCCAGTCGTTCATCACCCCTGGAGTTAAGGAAAGGTGCATTGTAATTTAAAGCTAAGTATCGGGAGTAAATTTTCCACCGTCTGTTCGAGAGACAGGAAAAAATCGGTTGATTTATGTCTCAATTCTCGATGTAGTTAAAGTTAAAAAAAGAAGCATTTGGTTAGATTCCCCCGACTCTGGTAACATTAAAAAATGAAGCGTAAAAAAAAAAAAAAAAAAGAAGACAATGTTTTTTTAATATTATTGGGGTAAGACAATTTTTAAAAATATATATGAAAATTATTTTTCGTACAAGTGAAAGAGACATAAGAAAAATGAAGCTTCTTTCCATGGAAATTCTGTAGAATTGATGGTTTTTCTATTTGATGGAAATTATATATTTGTAAATGTATATTCTTTTTTCAATTCAGGTACAATCTAAAAAAAGCAATGTATGTTATCGCCGATCATAATGTTTCAGAAATCGAATGGTGTCTCAAAATATCGAAATATTTGAAAATATATCTAATCAAAAATTTATTTGAGTAGAATTACTATAGGAAGTAATGTTGAACGTGAAAGTGAGTTTTGGAGAGAACGTAATTTTCCAAAAGAATTTTCAAAAGTGATTTGCAATAATTTCTTTAAAATTGTTTTAGCTTTGTGTTAAAAATTGAACATAATGCGAAATATTTTTTCAAATGGGAAAAAAGTTTCGACATTAATATACCCTTAGCTGCTTGCCTTGTCGGGTCGGGAATCATGACCCTGAGGCGCCCTAGTGATTTTCTTCTTTCTCATGGGTTTACTGCCTTTGGTAAACATGGATGACGCCCCTCCGAGATGCCCTAGCGATTTTTCTTTATTTTTGACTCTCCTCCTTGTCAACCAATTTTTTTAAATCTTTCCCCCTTTTTTCAAATAGTTACATAACAATTAAACCATGTTTTGGCGCAGCATAGCCAGATCACATTCTTATGCGACATAATAGCCAGATCTGATTTTATCCATCACTCACCCAAATTAATTTTATATTTTGACCTCTAACGAAAGAAAGCAGCCAATTTCAATAAACTACCCTCTTCTGTTTAAATCAGTCTATTTTTGTCCTGTATAAAACTTGTTCAATGCTTCGTCTTTCATTTTGTATTGCCTAATGTTTTTAATAATAATAATAATAATAATCTTTACATGTTAAAATGAAAAATTGTATTCTGAGGAAATGTTTTACAATTTTTAGTATACGATATAATAAATCGTTATATGTTATAGCGTATAGCCATTTATTATACTTAAACATAACATTACTTTTTTTTTAATCTGAAAAATTGAGTTAGGGTGTTGCTGATAATCATTAGAAAAGGTTAATTAGGCAAATTCAACCTTAATTAACCTTGACTATCTTTTTAACGTACTAACGATAATTTGAATTTATTTTGAAAGAAAAGCTCAAATCAGTGAAGATGGGCGTGTATGCCTCCTTTTATAAGAATGAAAGATTTCTCGATAAAATGACCTTCATCTATATTTAAGGGTCACGGCTATCGGCTATTTTGATTTCGTGAACGTAATGTTAATCCTATGGAATTTTGACTACGGTCCTCAAATCCATACTATATTTTATCTATTTGAACGAAAATAAAAAGTACGCCAATAGAGCAAAAAATAATGAAGGTTTCTGCGGAATTATATTTTTGCTTTTTTAAAAAATATTTTCACCCCTATTTTAAAGATTCGTTTTTGAGTCTTCCGACATTCGAAAAACATTCTAAAAAATTTTAAAAACTCGAAGGAAAATGTAATTCCGCAAAAACCTTCTTTGATTTTTACTCTTTCAAATGCACTTTTGATTTGAGAATGGTATTAGAAATTTCATAAAATTAGCATTACATTCACAAAATAAAAATGGCCGGTATTCTTAACGCAAATTTCAATGCAGAAAAATTTGTTGTTTTCATTAGCAATATCCAAATCGATCAAAAAGATCTCAAAATCTTTCTAAGAATCTTTGATAATTTTAACAT